>JAUZNC010032190.1:0-20268 GCA_034780395.1 Vannuccia rotundouncinata
CGACCACATATCGACCACATATCGACCACATATCGACCACATATTTAGCACAAAATTAATGAAATCAATGTTTCTGTATTATATATGCAGACTCGCTTTGGGTGTAAGTGGTCCCTCTCAAATTATATACTAATATAAATCTTTTTTATAAAAATTAAAATAATTTTGAAACTTATTTAAGCTAACAGAACCTAAAACAAATTCTTAGAAATGGAAGAATTTACGGACGTGGAGCGTACGTTTAAATATGCTAATTGTATCGAAATCTATTCAATAGCAGTAATTGTTTTGAATTTTGAATTTCTATGACATACAATCAATTATGCTGCATCTTGAAAATATACCCAATAGTGAAATATGCGGCTGACGAATTGAACTGGGCTACGGAAAAGTCGTCGGAACGGTTTGTGAATGAAATATCAGATGGTTTTTTGTCTCATTTTTTTAAGTTTGGAGAAAGATCCAACCTCTCCGGAATTGAATATTACGGTCGAAAGTGAATTGCGACGTATTGAGGAAGAAGGAATACCATAATCATCAAAGTCTCAAATGAAGAGAACTGTAAACAGACTGAAAAACTTTTAGAGGAGAAGAAATTGGATAAAGAAATTGAAAAAGTACCACCAAGAATTGTAAATGATTATCTTCGATATTTTTAAAGCGAACTGAGAACCAAAGAAGGAAAGTTGTATGCACCGAAAAGTTTGATTTGTTTCCGAGCTGCTCTCCATAGATACTTTACTTCTCCGTCAGTAAATCGAAGTGACAAAAATATCCTGAAATCATCTGATTTTAGTGGTTCAAGCATAATTCTCAAAACAATGGTAGGACAGTATTTATCGTCACATCCTAGAGAAAGTGAAAAATATCCTCCAATTGAAGCTTCTGACATGGTGCGTGTTCGTAAGTACTTCGACAGGAAAAATGCCAAAGTTTTACTGGAAGAAGCTATTTTCAATTTACTATACGTTTTGAACTTCGCGGAAGAGAAATTCTTCACTTTCTCCGTCGTACCTTTTTTGAGTTAAAGAAGGATAGTACTGGAAAATGATATTATTTTGTTTGTGTTTTCTCAATGTCGAAAACGACAAAAGAATCATTGTCTCCAAAGGAATTTGAAGCTTTTTCTAAATGCAGGATGTATGAAAGCAATGATTTTCCCGACGAATGCCCTGTCACGTGTTTCTCATTGTTCATGTCAATGCCTTGTCAAATTTGTTTTACAAACCAGCCGTTAGATCAAAAATGGCCTACACAATCAGACCTCTTGGTATTCACGGAATTGATAATATTATGCCTACCATTTCTGCAAGTGCTTGCTTAAGTAAACGATATACAAATCATATGCAGGAGAAAGGTTGTTCTAGTGAAGAAATCTCACTGGTTACTGGGCACAAAAATCCTCGAAGTATACAGACTTATTATAGAAAAAGAAGAGATGAAACGCATCAGATCCTGAGTGAAACTTTACAAGCTGGATCTTCAAAAACAAGAAAGTTATGCAAAATTGAATCCAATAGCCGTGTGGAAATTGAAAAAAATAAAAATGATGAAACGGGAGAAACAGTTGCTGTTCAATACAAGTTTTTTGAGAAATTCAACAATTGGGCCTTCAACTTTGACAAAAACGAAGGCTTTTGTCAAAAGAGTTGTATCAAGACATACGTTCCGTTAATTGTGTATTAGTTAGTTAGAATGTTACATATTTGTTGATTATGAAAATAAAATATTTTTATGGTTGCATGTCCGGAAATTTGCATATTGTAGTACAGAAAAAATAATTCAATACTATAAAGCAAATTGCGTGATAGTGAAATTGATTTCAGTCTTTAAAAATTCAAAACAATGGTGTATAATGAAGTATAATTCAATAAAAGTGAACGTCGCAATCTTTATTTAAAGACAACAATAAAATTACAATTTTATTTATAAAACCAATGTATTCTATCAATAGATATTTTTTATCGAGTCATTGGGATTTCCCTTAATAAGCAGAAAAATCAACATGCGCTTCTATCTTATTTATACTTCTATGTTCATATCTAGCTATAAGGTCATTTCATAAATAATTTCGTTTTTACATTTTACATTTTACATTTTCAATAATATATATATTTGACTAAAAATTATTTAGCGCTATCAAAAATTATGTTTTTGAACACATATCATTATATTTATATTTCCAAATTTCCAATATTATTGCATATCGTAGGTAAATGAAATCTATGGATTTTGACAAATCGATTACTTCTATAAAAAATGCATGCTTACTGTTATTTCGATCAGGCTATCGAATTGAACTCGAATTGAAGCTATTCGTGGCCGTTATAAGTTTGCCATTGTTCACAAACCAACGAATGGTAAAGACTTTAGCGAAGATGATGGTATACACCTTAGACTCATTTTGGAACATAACAGAAATGATGTAAATATATCATACAACTTATTTCACATATATTCATGTCTATACATAAGTATTTGTTTGCAATATATACACAGCATTCTTTAAAAAATAAACAAATATTATTTAACCCTCAAAATGCAAGCATTTCTAATAAAAATAATTGATTTATCAAAATCCATAGATTCCACTTGTCTACTGCTGTCCGATAAACGATATGCAATAATATGTGTCTATATTGGAAGTTATTAGGGTATGATGTCTGTATTCAAAAATATAAATTTTGGTATAGCTCTATGATTTTTAAACACATACATATAGTATCAAAAAATAAGTGAAAAATAGGAATTTTTATACGAAACAACCAATATTTAATATAAGATTCACGAATTAACTTAAAAATATTTTCATACTATGACCTCAAAAATTCTTTTATGAATACAGTCTCTGATATAATTAGATCCGGTTTTCCCTTTTTATCCTTGGACGGTTTGTTTAGATAATACAAAAGAATTCAATTATCTCAGAGAGATATTTGAAAATCAGTCAAGTTTTTTCCAGTTCTTTTTAGGAAAATAGAGTAAAAATTGCGTTTTATGAATATTTAATTGAAAGTATACGTGTCATGTCTTTCGACGTATGATATACTTTAAAAAATATTCTGAAAAAATATTTAAAAAAAAATCTGACCTTTCATAATGTAATGTAACAATTATATCGATTGTCATAATTATTGGAATAATTAATTGAATCAATTAATAATTATTAAAATAATTTATGATTAACGAAGATATTGTAGGAGTGAAATAACTAACATTTGTAATTTCTAAAATAGTTTAAAAACTATATTTAGTATTTTTACGATTGTAAAGAATAAACTAGCATATTGCATAACATATTTCAAATATAATTTGGTCGATAGTTGAAGGAATGAAATATATTTGTTTAAAAATTATTTAAATACAAAGTTTTAAAATATAGTTGTTTAAATATTTGTTATAATACAAAGTAAAGAATAATTATAACTTATTATTGATCAGCACATGCTTTTAGTATTTATTCAGTATTTATAGTTAATAATAAATATTGTAAGTCATATTTATATTTACGACTAACTTGAAATTTTTCAAACAAAACTGTGAACTCCCGAGTTGAACTCTGTCCGACTATAAGTTATAACTGGACTATAAATACCTAGAGTTTTAATTTTTAATTTATATTCAATTATATTTCATGAAAGTAATTAAACTAGTTATATCGGGTAGTTTATCATAAAGGCTATTTTCTATCTAGAAAAATTTTATCCAGCTCTATTTATCTTATATTGTCTGATTAATTTGCTTTGATTATTTTTCGTTTGTTTGATTCGCATAGAAAAATTAAAATACACATTACATATATTTTAATACTTATTACGAATTATTCATACATTCAAAGTCATTTTATCATTTGAAGCGAAGAATTAATGTAAACTAATATTAAAATAGTGGACGAAAAAAAATTTTACCATTTAAAAAAAAATAATTACTCATTTAAATATTTTACCTACGTAATGATTTCTATATGTCCAATAAATTCAAATAAAAAAAATAAAACTAATTAGCATTCTGGAAAACTTGCTTTAATTAAAATATTCTAGCTATAAATTAAGTAAGTTAATTAACAAAATCACACTTCTTAAACTTAGTGAAATCATGTAGGTTGGAAAAAGCTCAACAAAAACTGTCAAATTCGAAAAATAGGTTACGCTATCGAAACAATTATGACCAAATACCAACCGTACGAATATTTTAAAATTAAATAATATTTTAAAGCAGTATGGACTTTTGTTATTGATGTTATAAACTAAGAATGAAAAAACGTCAAAATATGTCTTTAACCATTATTTGGTTGACCCTATTATATTGTAGTCATAGAAAACTTCGACAGGTCATTTCGTGGGTGACGAAAATTTTGTGATATTTGAAAATAATAAATGTTTAGTGTATAGCGCATGCATCCATCATGAAGGAGACCATGTCTTCTGAGCACAGTGATAACGCATGCATCCATCACGAAGGAGACCATGTCTTCTGAGCACAGTGATAAAGAAAATAAAAGCCATGAAAATCGACAATATTGAATGATGTTTTTTGGTAGAGAGAATCTTCTTTATCTATATGAGTAAAATATATAAAGCAGATTAAATTCAATATAATTATAAAATTGACTGCCATGAATGCCTAATTACAGCTGATTTAAGCCATACCTAAAGATTACATACTAAAGGAATTAAAGTTAAATGATATTATTGTGACTAAAGTTACTTTAATAATTTTATTTCATTGTGATTTTATTGATTGCAATTTTTCAATTCTCCATAAATGTTTCCGAATATGTAAATAATATGTATAAATAAAAATGAACGAATAGTATATAATTAATGTAAAAACAATGGTTAAAAATAATTACTTCGAGAATATATATGTTGTAGATGTCTTATGATCACCATCTCCAGGAATATTAATTAAGTGTTTATAAATACAAACATACCTATCCGTACAGCCATAAATAGAAGATTTTCCCAGTGTTCTCTTATAGGTGTATAATTACTATTCCCTCATTAAACGGACGCTAGCTACAAGCATAGTGAGCGCCGGTAAACAGAGAAAAGTATGACAGAGATATATTCTTACGCCGTAATTAATAACTTTTTCTGAAAATATACTCAAATGTGGGTGAAAACAGATACATTGCAATACTGCATGTTACGAAGTGTTGCTGCCTTATACACGTTCAAAAAAGGAATAGCTGCAATATTTTCTCTTGAAACATATATATAGATGAGTCCTGTTCAAAGCTGAACATTGCGTCGACGAATTAGTAGTGATTGGTCTGTGGATACAGGAGTTGTCAGAACCGATCTCAAATTAAAGCAGTAATTTGCGGATGGTTGGTTGCTTTGGCAACAACAGGTTATTGTTAAAAAAGAAGACTATAAAATATCAATACCGTAATATTTGTCTGTTGCTATATATCTGTGTTTGTATTTTATTAGCGCATTCCCTTACGAGGAAGTATTTTATGTAAAAGTAGAACTGAAAGTTTTAAAATTAACCCCCGAATAGTCACGTTATCATGGCGTTAACTCCCACACATGAACCGGGCAATAAGGTGATTCAGGCGGAAGATCCAAAATCGCCGGAACCAACTGACAATAAGGACGAAGTTATTTGCGAGAACGGAGGACATATGGTCAAGTTGGAGAATGGAAGTCCGCGTCGAGCGGGTAACTTGAATGGAATCATTCGGACCTTGCGAGTAAGTGGAGAGTATACGATTGGGTTACTTTGCGGGGCTCTCTAATAAATAAATAAGTATAAAAACTAGAGATATCTTAAAATATTTACTTTTTAACTATTTTATTTCTCAATATTTCTGCCATTGTGATTCCAATTTAACTTTTTACCGTCGGTATAATAAAATTGAGATTTTAATGAACGATTATCTATTTATTTAAAACACTTAACTAAATAAATTATTTTATAAAAATGTCAGTCTTATAATTAATGTTACTTAACTAAATTCAAAATTTTCAATTATCTCTAATAAAAATACGTCATTATTATCAATTAATAAAATATAAAATTTAGTTTTTTTAATTCTTTATTATACATAGCAGAAGAAATGAATGTTAATACAAATTTTTATTAATTTTAATATTGACCTTTTATATACATTTTACACTAGATAAAAACGATCTTTTATAGAATAGGCATATATTAGAGACATATATGTGATATTAGTCCACATTTAAAATTTCGCAGCCCCCCCCCATAAAATTTCCAGCGTACGGGCCTGTTATTATAACGTGAATAAAATTCGAGGTCCACACGTATAAAATAAGAAAACGCACATGAGGATCCTTTTATAGTTTAATTTTCTTAACAAAAATATTTATAAATATGATTTATATTACGCAGATTTTCTACTAATATTTTATTAATTTTATGTATTGAATGCTATATTTTTATTCTGTTAATCTTCTGCAGTATTTCACGTAAAAGTATTGAGCACGAATATAGCTACAAAATATAACAACATTACATAATTCATATTCTTATATACTTTATTATATATTTATACAAAGAATTGTGTAGGAATCATATTTAACTTCTTTAATGTGGCCTTGTCAGCTTTTACGAACATGGGCCATGGGCCATACTGCGCCTGAACCAAAGCAACAAGACGAATTTCTTCAGAAGTTTGGAATGGGCGGACCAGGAGGAGAGGCGTGCACCAGTTCATCAGAGGCTTCTGGTGCCAACATGAAGAGAACTATCCAGGAGTGAGAATTAATTTTGATGTATTCCTTTAAGAAAAGGAATTACTATTTTTACATAAGGAGGCAAGTTTGTATTAAGGTTTCACAAAACCATGAGGATAATTTATAATTTCAAAGAAATATCCTTTAAATGGTAAATTTCAAAAATAGGTCTTCAATAAAACTCTGGTCATCTCTGGCAACCTTCATCTCAAAATTAAAACAGTTGTAGTCAATTTATCAATGCTTCGTATTCTAGTAATAAATCTCACATAATTTTGTAAAAGTTTTAAACCAAATTAATTTTTGAATTATTTTTTTTAACTCTATGAGTTAATAAGTTTTTGAAATAATGAAACAATTTTTACTGACTGATACTATCGCTTAAATATATGGATTAAGTAAAATTTTCGATTTTTATAATAAAATAATACTGATAATACTGACAGATTCAAAATACAATAAACGAATTTATGAATATACTATTGTGCCAGCAAGGAAAATGAAATAAAATTAATATATTTATATAATTATCAATCCTAATTTATACTCTATAATTATAATTTTAATATTTTATTATTTGTATCCAAAAAAGGAGATTTTTCAATAATAATTTTTTTTAAATAGGAAAATGAAGCATAATAAATTTAGCGGGAAACTTTTTCAGCGACGGTTTGAACCAGTTTGAACAATCAAATAAGCAGAATAAAGTTTTATTTTTTTTGTATAATATACCGACGGAAGTGAAACTGGGTGCTTGTGAGTGTGGATCTCTTGTTAAAGTATAGCATAATATCTATGAACAAATTAAACAAAATCAATATTTTGTATAAAGTGATACATGTTTAAAAGTGTCCCGTAATTCACTGTCGATATTTTGAAATTAATTATTTTAATAATAACATAAAGATCGTTTTCGTTTTTTCTAATTTAGCAGAGGTGGCGAATGTGGCAGTAAGTCTGCCGTAACAAGGTAGCGGGTTCGAGCCCCGGCTCGGACCGAATTAATTACCTTGTCCCTGGATGGCAGATGTGCCAGTCGATTGTTTAGCGACCCCCAAAAAAATGCGGTGAAAAATTAAAATTAAAAATAAAATAAATAATTATAATTGGCTGATAAATCTTGTAGCATCAAGTCTTATGATTTTCACCATAGGGCAAAAAATGAAATAAAATGGATGAATGGTTGGATGGATGGATTGATGGATTGCACGCAAAGATCAACTGAATGAAATGTTTTGTATAATTTAAACCTACGGTAATAGGTTGTTTGCTCAATGTTTAAGAACTTCAAGAATGCAACCATTATTGGATAAACACAAACAAGGCATTTTTGACATAGTAATCATAAAAAAAACTGTAAGTGGCGTCGACATAATTTTATATGCGTTGGATAGCGCCGTCGCTACTCAAAGAGCTTATTTATAATACCTACAACAACAGCCAAAATAACATCATAAATGATGGATCATTTACTAGAATATCCAGAAAAGACGGTAGAAAAGCGCGCCTGACATCACCATTATAAATCAAGAATGGTCCAACCAATGCGCGTGGATAACTCTCAATGAGTTTGCCTCCAATCACCTTCCAATCCAAATAACTTAGAACAAAACGATTTGTAAAGACAACAAAAAAAAGAAAGTCAACTGGATTTGGTCAAAAGCTGACAAGGAAGGATATAACTAAATGGTAGATGATATCATTCAATACACTAATCAAATATCAAATAAGAAAGACTAGAAGGTCTCAAAAACGCCATGTTAACAGCCTCCAAACATAGGTAGGTACCTAGAAGCTAGGAAAACAAACAGATAAGAAGATCTCTGGAAAACAGGAATTAAACATAGAGGAAAAACTTGCATCAGCAATGAACAAAAAGCAAATGCTTTCATTCAAGGATAAACTGATGAAAGTATATATACTCACAATAAAGAGATTAATAAGATCAAGAAACAAGTGTGTGACAAACTCAAGGAACCCTATGTAGAACAAAAAGAAGAACAACCTTTCAAAATTTCTAGAACTGGAAGAAGCCATCTCTAAATTTAAAAATAAGAAGGCTGCAGGACCCGACTAAATCTGCCCAAAACTAATAATGATGCTAATCAATGATGCCAAAAATTAACTCTAAAACATCTACAATTACAGCTGGGAAAATGCCTGCATGGGTTCCCCAAGATTGGAGAGAGACAACAATCAACCCCATCATCAAAGAAAGGAAACCGAGAGACCAAATAGCTTCCTACAGACCCACCAGCCTTTCCTCTCATCTCTGCAAACTTCTTGACAGAATGATCGAAATTAATAAAATCCTAAATGACAATGAATTCGGGTTCAGAAGTGAACGATTTGCAGAAGACGAACTCCTTATAAGTTACTCAGTCAATAAAGAAGAGTATCATAATGACCTTTGATTTTGCAAAAGCCTTTGACAAGGCCTGAAGAGAAGGAATACTCTATATAAGCTCAAAAACAACGGAATACCTAGAAGATGCATATACAGGGTTAAAAGCTGGTTCACTGGAAGAATAGCAAATGTCAGATTTGATAACACCACTGTCAAAAGCACATGCATGAAAGAAGGAGTTCCTGAAGGAAGGGTCCAGTCCCCTCTTCTCTTTATTACCTTCATCAATGATCTTATCAACCACAACATAGAAAGAATTTATGCCTTTATGTTTGCCGATGAACTTATTATGTGGACTGCAGGCAAAAGTAAAGAAACTATAGAAAAACTATTAAAGAAGGTGCAGATCACGTCAAAGTATGTGCCGATATGTGGCACATGAAACGAAAAAGAGATAAAATCGAAATATCAGAAACAACATCACCAAGAAAAACAAAGACTGGAAACCCATAATCAAAATCGAAGAAGCATCCATCAAAATCCACAAAGAAATTAAGGTCTTTGGTATCTTCTTTAACGAAAATTTTAAATTCCAAAAACAAATGGAAAATATTATACGGAAAGTTGACATCACCAATAAACTTATGAATTACCTAATAGGAACCAACTGGGGAGCAAGCAAGAGCAAACTTAGATGCATATATCTTGCTATGTCTTGCTAAATCTTGTTAGAACTCCACCTATTGATAGCCTCTACAGGGAAACCAACATCTGGGAAGTATCCAAAAGAACTGACTACATCGCAGCATGTAAATTTGAAATATGGAAAAGATAAAAAAAATATGACATAAGAATGTAAAACCAACAACAAAGGAAAGGACTGGGTAGATAGATACCTATGGGAAACTGGAAGAGCATATGGGAAAATTCAACAGAACATCAAACAAAGTCAACCCAATAAAACCTTGGAGTAAGGTCAATCAAAAACCTGACAACGTCACTATCCTTTTCACTGAAACTAACAAGAACCAAAGCGAAAAAATACACAAAAAAAGGCTAAAGAAAAGATCAACAGCATCAAACAAACCGACTTCGCCTTTTTCACAGATGGTTCAGCGGAAGAAGGGATGACAAATGGAGGAGCTGGAGTGGCTATCTACGATAAAGAAAACCAACTAATAATACAAATTCACAAACCATTTGGAACTTTTGCCACTGATGCAGATGCAGAAAGAGAGGCAATGAAAATTGGATTAAACTGGCTCTCGTGGAAAAACAATTGGACCAACGCAAAAATAGCTACAGATAGTCACGCCCTAGTCACAGAAATCCATGAATGGAAGAATAACAGACTCACCAAAGAAAGTAAAAGGAAAGATATTTGACATCTTCTCCACAAAATCAAAGGCCACGTCTACTTTATTTGGATTTCTGGTCACTGCAACCTGGAGGGAAACAACAAAGCAGACGAACTGGCTAAGAAGAGGTGTAAGGAAGATCAAAGTAAATCAAGGTTGAAGAAGAAGAAGCAGTCAAAGCTGAAATCAAGAAAACCCTCCACCAACCGCCTGAAATCTAACATGAGATTTGGACACGAAGAATTGACATAAACAGAAGTCACATCAGAAGTCACATCAGAAGAAGAAAAGATTCGTACAAGATTCAGAACCTTTCATCCTACCAATATTAACTACTGCCTTCACAAGGAAGGCAAGGCCATCGACAATAAGTGCAGATTTTGTGGGGAACAAGAAGAAACCACCATACATCTAATAACCAACTGCATTGCAATGAGACCTACCAAAATAAGAATCTACTACAAAGAATAAACCAAAATGAACGACCTGACTGACGACCCAGTGAAAAAAGTTATGGCGCTCCTAGAATCTATTCTGCAGCGCTTATAGCCGCTTCTCAACAACAACACATGGTCGGCGCCGCCATTTTTATATTGGGGAGGGCTACTCTTGCTGTTTACCCGACCACATATCAAAATATCTCCAAAAATATATTTTATTTGTTAAGTTATATGAATAGAAGTCCTTTACTTTACTATAAGGATCGATATTATAATTAAATCCATTAAAAATGCAAAACATAAATGACATGTTCATTAATTGAACAGAAATCTTTACAGTTGTCTGCAAGAATATTTTATTTGTTTTTACGGAAGGGATAATTGTATAAAAAAACTAGTGTTTTGTCAAAAACTGGGTAAAAACCGAAAGGCACTTAATTATTTAACCGACAAGCATTAATTATTGGAGGTAGGGGCTAGCGTTCCTTCCTCCGCTAGCGCTTGCCAAGCAACACTAACAACAACTCTATCAGTATTTCAAATTTCACGTTTAGTTGATATCTTTTATAGATCTTTAGTTATGGACTGTCAAAAATCGCAATTTTTTGTAATTCTTCTTCTTCTTCAGACCAAATAACTTAATAACCCAATAATTACCTAAACTTCAACCGATTTTGGAAATTTTTCAATATACATTAGAAATGGCCTGAATTGGAATAAAATGTAAATTTATTTAGCTTTTGATCTAAAATTATTCGTAAAACGATCATTTGAAAATTTTTTAACATTACAAACGTACTCATTGAAAACTATATCATCAAAATACTTCAAATTTGAGGTTTGCATAAAAAGGAATGAGTTGCGTGGCTTGTGAAATTTTCAATTTTGTTACTATTTTTACTACTTAGATATATAAATTTAAGTATTCTAAAATTGGAAGATTTAGAGATTTAGAGAAAAACTATATAATGGTCCAAAGTGCACAGTTATAAGAACATGTTTGACAGTTTACTGTTCGTTGTCATAAAAATCGATCTATTTTCTATCGATTTTCTAGCCACGACAGTTTGGAAAGATTATTGCGACAGGGGAGACAGACAGAATATGTGGCTAGATACTGTTGCTACATCAGTTGTTTATTTCGACGATACTAATAGAACACTAATAGAACACTAATAGAACATATTCAACAAAAAAATGTGATATTATTATTAGCCAAAATGAAAAAAGTGTTTTAGCTCATACCACAAAAGAAATGATATACCATAAATAGTGTTAGGTTTTACAAAATTATTTTCTGATTTATGCTATCAAGGTTTTTTAAAATCATATTAATACCTTTACGTATAGTAGAGTTAGCACAAATCAGAAAATAGTTTTGTAAGAGCTAACACTATTTATGGTATACCATTTCTTTTGTGGTATGAGCTAAAACACTTTTTGCCATTTTGGCTAATAATAATTTGATTACATATTTGTTTATTTATTATTTATAATTTATTCATTTCCTTATTCATTATTCATTAATAACAATTCATTCACGATATAGTTTACACTGTTAATAAAAAAATTATATGCGTTCTACTATTCTATATTTTACTGTGTGTACTGTTAATAATAAATAGACTCATTAAAAGTATAACAACAATGTACATACAAATATAAATTTTAGGATTAATTAATATTATCGAACATATTAATTAAACTTTAATTGAGTTTATGCATATATCTAGATCTCTAAATTACACTTAATTTTCATTTATTTTTAGTGTGTTAAGAATTTTGGCACGTTTTCGAAACACTGATCCTTGCTGTTCAACTTATCTTAATATTATTCTTTCAAACTTCTCTGTATATTTTACCGTTGAATTAATTGATGGATTTCTGTTTAAATTAATAAATTTGTTCACTTAATTTAGAAAGATATATTTGATAAAGTTGATTGTGCATATTATTCCTTTAAAATATAAAAGAAAAACCAACAAAATTCAATTCGTGTTATCGTTAAGATACACTAATTTTAAATAAATAAATATTTTTAAATAATTCCATCCATGAAATACTTTTATACCCAATGGTCAGATTAAATGTATCGTTTGAAATAATTTTACTAACCGTTTTTATAATCGTTTTGATCAATTTACAAACTTACATTTTCTTTGAAATTAAAAAAAATTCGTTAAAATTGAAACAAAGCAAAAAAAATTTCTAAGACTTAAGACGTTCGATTTACATTAGTTAAACTCATAATACAATTAGTATGGATGCTGATAATATTAAAAAATTGTATGCAGAGGAAACCTGTCAAAACAAATTGTAATATAACAGATGATTTACATTTTTCTTGTTTAACAGTTTTTCAATTGTTTAACCTTCTTTAATCTCACATGAAAATAGTTGCTATTGGAAACAAACATTATACGCTCCTTACACTGTATAGTAGAATATTTTCAGTCAACTGTTTAAGAATAGTCCGTAGCTGATAGCTAATTGATTAATTTGTTTGAAATAAAGTTAATATTAACTTTTTAGTTTGCCTGCTGTGTCATCCTAGATGGGTATCGTTCTCACATTCACAGTTATAGTTGGCAAATAAAAAACAAATGTTCCTAAGGGAAAGATCTGTTTTTTTTTCATTTCAACACATTTCTATCATAATATATTTGAAAGGGTATAATTCAATATATTGAGATGTAGTTTGGTTATTTTTTCAAAATTTGCAGAAAGAAAGTATTTCTCAAATATATTGGCATAATTTCTTGTCGCAGCGATATGTTCTCTTTTTTGTAAATATTGTGTGTCAACCTAACTTAAATAAAAATGTTGAGTCATAAATAATTAAAATTGAATAAACGCACAATGATTTCTTACAAAATTATACTTTAGTATTAAAATCCATCCTCTCAAAGCAAAAATAATTAGTTTATAATTTAAATAGAAATTGTTTATATTTTAAAAACTTTTAAAATTTTTAAAATCTTGTGATTCAATAATTTTTGCAATGAATTTAACCACACGTCCGTACAAAGTATACTCAGAGTGGATCATACCAAACGAGCCCGTCAAGGGTCGCTAAACTCCCGAATAGCACAGCTGCTAGCCAGGTCCAACCTGATCCGAAACTACACATCGGCTTTACAAAACAGCAAACTTGGTGTCGCCATCCCATCCCGCTCACTAATAAATACACAATTTTGCAAATCCGACAATAAATCTGTTCCTTTTTATAAATGTTAAATGGTATAGCTTCTGTTTCTGATTATCTAAATGTTAGATACATGAACTAATCTGTAAGTAGCTAGTATTATATAATAAAATCAAAAATGTAATTCTTGAATGAATAAAAATTCACTTTAAAGTTACATTTGAAACGGTGATTTAAACACTCCTAAAAATGTAATAATGAATATTTCGATAAATATATATAATTTTTAGGATCTTTTATATTTTTAAAAATAATATTAAAACAGAAGAAATATATTCAGACTAATATTATAATCTATATAAATATTATTTCGATTAATATTGAATATGTCAGACGTAAAATTTAATATTCTGAAAATAGCATTCCATTGTGTTAAAGAAATTATTTGAGTCTTAAAATCTCCTTTATCGATCGTTTCATATAGTCAAAAAAATTTTTAACTTGTCTCAATAATGTAACAAAAAAATCAGAAATATATAAACACGATTATATAAATGAAGTCACTTAAATGTTAAATGCTTACAATTTTTAACTAATAAAATATTGACAAAACTATTTTCTTTTGCATTAAAATACAGTCAAATTGTAAACAACATTAAAGTAAAATAACGTTTAGTAGTTTTAAAGAATGAATAATATATTATTCGGTTGAAATATCCTTGAAACTGCAAAATTCACGTGGTTGTTATTCTTCCCTTACTTTGGATTTATTTAAATTTGACATTAAAGTCTAATCGAAACAATTATAAAATAAAATTCTGAAATTTTAACTCAGTTTTATACTTCTTCTACCGGGTGATTCACAAGTCCTTAAGACAGAATTTTATTTAAAAAATGATAATCATGATAATTCAAATTTTGTATTATGGTTAATTATAATACATAATATATATTTACCATAAAATACAACAATATAGTAATTTATTTATCATAGTGTTCAATCTGTAAGACGCCCTTTTCTACACACAAATGAATTCGTTGAAAAGTTCGAACGTTGATCCACTTGAGGCTTTTGGAAAATTTCGAAATTCTTCTGTGATCATTTCTTTTAATCTAGCAACATTTTGGGTTTTTTGGGCAACAATATTAGGTTTCAGAATGTCCCACAAAACATTGTCCCGAGACGTCAAATCAGGACTTCGAGGGGGCTAAAGGGTAGGACCAAATTTTGTTACATTATCCGTTTCACCAACTCGTTCACTTGGTCGCCCAGACCACTTTTATCAAAAATCGTACCACTTTAAAACAAATTTTCTCCCATATTATTATAATACAGCTCACCATTAAATCTATTTCGTAATCGTTTCTTAAATTGTCTCACTCTTGCTATGTTTTTGTCAGATTCATAAAACCATACCGCAGCTAAAATTTGAAACTCTATAAAGTATAATGCAGTCATAATGCAAAAATATTATTTATAATCTATTTAAATAAATGATTGATTTACCATAGACAGTAAGCATAAATGTAAAACTAATAACAAATGACGTAAATGACGTAAAATAGATATAGTATTTTTTATAAAATGCTATGTCGTAGAGACTTATGAATCACCCTATATATACGTATAAAGTATCCACTTGTTTGCAGACGTTGGGACGGTCTAATTATTGAAACCTCTTCGGACACCTTCTATTACTGGGTTGGACTTCTGAGCTTTCTGACGTTCTACAATTGCGTAATTCTTGTAATGAGAGCCGCATTCTCCCAGATTCATGAGGCCTACTACCGAATCTGGTTGGGCATCGATTATCTCATTGATTCCATCTTTATAATCGATATAATAGTTAGCTCCAAAACTGGTAAGAAAAAATAAGTCGACTCAATGAAAATGTATTATAAATTAATATGTGTAGAATTAAATATAATTGCTATTTTCTCACTTTTTTGGTAATAATTTATTTTAGCATTTAATTACGTTTGATATACGTACATAATGTTAGATACTTCGAGTCACCTACAGACTAATTATAGGGTTCTGACAACAGAGGATAAACATTATTTTTTTTTTAAATACGTTTTAATTTAAAAGTTTTTAATTAAAATATATTTTGTACAAGACAACAATTACTAAATACGGTTGATACATAATTTGGTACAATTGCGCAAAATGCAATTTAATTTAAATCTTTGGAATTAAGCAATCTAAAATATTTCTTCATCCTAACTCGTCAAAACCTCTTTTTTAATTAAACAAACATGTTTAATTTGTTGTCCTGATTGTTAATAAACAAATATGATTCAAACTTAGGCACTGCCATCAAAGCAATTAACATTAAAACAATTAAATTCATATTAACTTATAAAAATAAGTAAAAGGTAAACTAATTGGGACACAAAAAAAACTCTCAGGTATCGTCAGGTATCGTCAGGTATCGTCAGGTATCGTCAGGTATCGTCAGGTATCGTTACCATTGCAAAGGAATATGCCTCATTCTTTACATTAATAATGAAATCGATAAAGATTTCCGAAATTCTTGCTTATTAAATCAACAAATGTGTACACTTTAGTAGTTTACCTTCTTCATATCAGGGAAAGAATTTTATATTAATTCAAATATAAATGTAATTAATTGAAAGAAATGACAAGAAAAGGGAATTATGACTTGACTAATTTTAATATTTTTAATAAATTAATTTAATATATAGTTTAACAAAATAATAACAATTCTTTAACACACATCAAAAAATTTAATTTGTTCAAACGTTTAGTCACGACAGCTTATTTAGAACCTACAAATCATTTGTAAAACATCGTGTTTCTTTTCTAACAGTAAATCAAATTTATTTTAGACACTATACAATAAACTGAACATATTCGAATAAAATATACATTGAAAGCTGTTCTTTGACTATGTTGTTCAATATATAAGAAAAAATATAGTTATAAGGACGTACTTGCTCATTATTTTTGCTAAATAATGATGAAGACCGGAAACAAATGCTGTATCTTCTTTGTTTCTTCGGAGAACAATTTGACTCGGGTATTAATTAATTTCTATTCAGCTTTTCAATGTGTCTCTCTAATCGATATATTTGCTTAACATTTTGATTAAAAGAGTTATTTTCAACAGACATATACCGCCTGATTTTATTCAATCATTCTGAGTTCTAATTAATTATTATTCTAGTATAGAAACAGCATCACTGGATTATACTAAAAACATCCGAATATATTAGAGTCCTTTGTTTACAATTATATATTATCTAGGTGCATTAGTAAGGAATTCTATAATTTGCTCTTTGGAAAATTGTCCGGCAGCTTTCCTTGTTTTACAGACTGTTTCATGATATGATTAATCATTAAATAAATGCACCACATTGTATCTGCAGCACACATGTTCTTTTTATTTCTAATGAAATCAAAAACTGAATAATTTATTCTTCACTATTGGCAGAATTTATATCTTTTATCTATTTTAATAAAAGTTGGTGTGGATAGAATGGTTTTCGCATAACGTTTTTTTCAAAATAAGTATTTTATATTTACAAATTGAAGAGTATTACAAATTAGCTACAACTGAAATGAAGTCCATTTCATTGATAAATAAATTTCAGAAATAAATTTTCGTCACTTATTCGAAAAGTAAATTTGTATCAATCAAAAAATCCATCGCTTCACTCTTTTGTGTTAAAAGAGATAAATTCTCGTAATAAAAAAAAACATTTCCAATATCGTGAAAATATTTTATTCGTTATAAAACAATTTTAAGTAATATTTTATTATTAATATTTCTTTTTCAAATTAAAAATAAATAAGGTCGTCGATGTTATAGCTGTTGTTTAAAAAATTGTTTAATAGCTATTTTATCGTATTTTTCTAACCACAGGATATCTCGAGCAGGGTCTGTTAGTTCGAGATGTTGTCAAACTACGAAAGAATTACACTTCCGATTATAAATTCAAGTTAGATATTGCCAGCATTATTCCTTTTGACATATTCTATCTTGTTCCACAACTGGGTCATCAGTCGACATGGCTCCGATTTAATCGTCTCATCAAGGTCTATCGGGTCTTTGAGTTCTTCGACAGGACCGAAACACGGACTAACTTTCCCAACCTCTTTCGCATCTGCAGTCTTGTGCTCTACATTATAATTATCATACACCTCAACGGATGTCTTTTCTTTGCCATCAGCAAAACCATTGGACTGGGCAGTGACTCTTGGGTCTATCCGCCCCGTCAGAATGAAGTTGTCGATGATGATATGAGTATTAATGTGACCGCAATGTGGGATATGTTCCACGTGAAGTATATTTACTGTTTCTACTGGTCCACATTGACCCTCACAACAATTGGGGAGACTCCACGACCAGTACAGGATGTTGAGTTTGTATTTGTCACAATCGACTTTCTCGTTGGTGTCCTCATTTTTGCCACGATTGTCGGAAATGTGGGATCCATGATCACCAACATGAACGCGGCAAAAAGTGAGTTCCAGATGCGAATGGACGGAGTCAAGCGATACATGGAGTTTCGAAAAGTCAGCAAGGAACTGGAACATCGGGTTGTCCGTTGGTTTGACTATCTTTGGTGTAACAAGCAATCCCTAGACGAGGAAACGATTCTGGCTACCCTGCCAGACAAACTTAAAGCGGAAATTGCGATCCATGTTCATTTTGAGACATTGAAACGGGTTAGCATTTTCCAGGTAAGAGGACTAATGAGAATTAATATTTAATCATTGATGAAATTATTGTCCGCTACAGCTAGAATAAAATGGCAACTATGGTTAATTATTCAGTTTTATACACGAGTGACTCAAGCTGACTTAACTAATTTTGTTATGGAAACAATTAATTATTTTTAGCATTAATACATTTTAATTTGATATTTTAGGATTGCGAACCGGGACTTCTTATCGAACTTGTACTTAAGCTGAAGCTGCAAGTATTCAGCCCAGGGGACTACATCTGTCGGAAAGGGGACATTGGTAAGGAGATGTACATCGTGAAGCGAGGCAAACTCAGCGTGGTCGCCGATGACGGTAAAACCGTGTTTGTTACTCTGGGGGAGGGGAGTGTTTTCGGGGAGATTTCCATACTTAACATCGCCGGGAACAAGACTGGAAATCGACGGACAGCCAATGTGCGTTCCATCGGCTACTCTGATCTCTTCTGTCTGAGTAAGGACGATCTCTGGGATGCTCTGATGGAATACCCCGACGCAAAGCAGATATTGATGCAGAGAGGCGGGGACATCCTACGCAAGGACAATTTGTTGGATGAAGATGCCCTTAAGGCAGCGCAGCAGAAGAAAGAGGATCTGGGAGAAAAGGTCAATCGTATTGACGGGACAATGGACACGTTAGAGACACGATTGGCCCGGTTGCTCACCGATTTCAATGTCACACAGCAGACGCTTAAGCGAAGAATCACTTTTCTGGAACAGAAAATTGAGGGCAAAGATGGCTATCAGTCCGATGAGACCTCAGAGGAACTTTGAAAAAACCTCCAGGCATGGAATTCGTGAAAAGGATGATGTACAAATATATTAGTTTGTGGTATATTAATTTGTATTTTGAAACAATTTGGTGGAATAATACACAAAATATTGTTTGATATTATTCATTGCAGTTAATTCAAATGAATATAATTAAAAATTAACAAACTAAAATACTGTGTTATTTAATTATACAAATATTTATTGAGGTTATAAAAAAGAAAGAGAATTAAAGAAATTGCTTTTTTTATCATTTTTTATCGTTGAATTTGAACTGAATCTATTCCGATTTATGAAAAATCTTTGAAATGTTTGTTATTTCTTTAAGACTGTATTGTACAACATATTACAGGATCACATATCAGATATATATTTATTGACTTTAAATGAGTATTTTCAGTGTAAACCAAAGAATATAGAGCGAGCGATATTCTATTCTCCATAGATAACTACTAACTATGACTTGTCACAGTTAGTAGCGTGTAAATTTAGTTGGCAACTATTTTTAAGAGTGAGGGTTCTTGTCGCTTGCTCTATATTCTTTGGTGTAAACCTTTTTCGGTAAACACTCTTTGAAACTTTGTAAAACAGTGACATTGTCTCAAATCTGTGTTGTTTTAGAAAATCCCCGCCTACAATTGTATTTATCTTTCCACGAATTAATAAAATATGTTGTGGTCCTACATACTATAAAATGTTCAAAGCCATTTTTACTCAATAAAAATGGGAAAGCTTTGAAGTCAACTTTTCGGTTACTAAAATTCAAATT
>JAUZNC010032201.1:0-20266 GCA_034780395.1 Vannuccia rotundouncinata
TGATGGAGCTGAGGTACGTCAGTCGGTTGCCTTGTCCAACCTTTAAGGCTCCGGTTCCTTGCCAGAAGAGAAGTTGTGAAACAGGTTGATTGCTGCGGGCGCAATGTCCAAAGAAGCTTAGTTTTCTATCTTGTATCAACCTTGAGATAGGGGGTAGGTCACCGTAGAGGACTGTATTGCAGAGGTGCTGGATATACGTCACGTTCTTCACACATCTAAGCAGTCTAGTGTAGCATCTGTCTAGTCTTCTGGTGAGATTAGTTGTGAGTGTCCAGGTCTCACAGCCGTAGAGTAGGACACTTTAGACTGTTGACTTGAAGATGTGCAGTTTTATTTCCGGGAAGCAGCGAGACTTCCATATCCGGCTAAGTTTGTTCATCGTGTCGAACGCTAGTCCTCTTCTGATATTAACGTCTTTCTCGCTAGATGAGACCCAGCTTCCGAGGTACTTGAAATCGTCAGTTTCATTGATGAACCCGCCGTTGACTCTTAGTTGTGCCGGTTCGTCAGGGCATCCGAGGCGCATGTATTCAGTCTTTTTTCGGTTGATGAAGAGACCAATTGAGAGAGCGTGGTTTTCAACAGAAGTCAAGAGCTTTTGAGCATTGTTCATATTGTTGCTCAGAAGGGCGATGTCATC
Source organism: Vannuccia rotundouncinata (assembly GCA_034780395.1). NCBI lineage: Eukaryota > Metazoa > Platyhelminthes > Proseriata > Coelogynoporidae > Vannuccia > Vannuccia rotundouncinata. Next base: position 641 of record JAUZNC010032201.1, read on the forward strand.
GGCATAGTCAAGGTCTAGTAAATATTGTGCAGGGAATCTGCAAGAACGTCTCAGTTTAATAGTAAAACCAGTTTCGGCGTGCACATCATTATATATATATTATAATCAATTATTTTTTAATATGGATTGGAGTACATTGTCAATTTTACTACATATATATAATTATATATGAAGGGATACAGCACGATAATCAATAGAAAATATATATAACAGGGATCTAAAGAGTCCCATGACCAGCAATCTGCTAAATTGTCAGTGGAAGGAACCCACAAAGGGTGAAGATTCTTCTGTTGAATAATAAAATACAAAAACCAAAAAGGGCACTATTTCTAGTGCATGGATTGAGAGTGGTATACAAAACAGGGGCACAATCACAACAATGTTCTGAATTACAAGGTACAAAAATACACATGAGCAGAAACTCAAATTACATGCAATTATAATGTTCTCGGGGAAAATCCATGAGAAAGAAATCATCAATATGCCCTAAACACAAGTGTCTGGAAAGGATAAGTGAGTCTGCAAAAATAGGAGCTAATACAGAGCATAAAACCTGAGGTACAGATGGGAATCCTATAAGCAAATGAACAAAGCTATAATAGCTATAATTACATAAAAAAGTTCTAATATACCAAGAAGAAATGTGAAGAAAAATGGCATAGAAAGACAAAGCTATGTCAATTTTATGCATAATCAGTGGAAATTGCTCAATATATTTTACTGATGGCAGTAATACTACACTAACTTACAAGATTTTAATTTTATGCATCTAAAATCAACAATAAAATTAGAACTTACTATATCTTTTTGTACCAGAAACACATTAGATACAAATGGCCAAAAGTTCTAAAATTGAACCAATGAGAGCTGGAGTCAGCACATTTGGTTGTCCTGCAGAGAATGTTGCCCTCTGGACAAATAAATGAGCACAAAAGTGATAGATATCTGCTATATGTGATGATATTGAGATGAATTCAAATGCACTAGATGCAATTCAAAAATGATAGGGACATCGTCAAAATCCACATCTAAATTTTGGTCCTCAGTTTGTCGAGAGAGCACTTCCTTGATGGGATCTGGTTGAGTTATGGGAACCTGTGGGATAGTTGACTCAAACAAGTTAGAGAGGTCTGGCAAAGAGTGTTGTCTTGAATCTGAAACGCTAACCTCCTGAGAAGTCTGGTTTAACCAGTCCAAAATGTCAATCATGACATCAGAAGATATTGTTGATCCCAGAAAAGGACACATGATCGTGACGAGTGAAAGAATATCCAACATCTGTACAGAGTGGACAGGGTATACAGTTGTTTTAGTTCACTTCTCCAGACAACTTGAATTGAAAATAGAGTCTGCAGATGTGGGCTCAGCCTCATTTTCCCATTGGCTAATAAATGATTTGCAAAATTGCATTCTTATGGTCTGGATCATCTTCTAAACATGGTTCCTACATTTCTGGAAAAGTCGGAAATTGTAGAAATTGAGTTTTTTTATCAAAATATCAGGGAATTTTTTGAACAATGCATGTTTTTAAGAGCTTGATAAAATATAACTTGTAACAGCTATACCTTGCTTTAGCTATTTTTAGCCCATCCTAGCTTCTAGAATGTTCATTCACTGATCCTTTTGTTTGCTTTCTATTGGCTCCTGTCTTCACTCCTTTTTGTCTTGTGCTTGTTCTGTGTTTATATTTATACTTGTGTCCTCTGCACCCTTCATCTCTCTCTCATCCTCTACACCCCATCAACTCCCTCATCCTATGCACCCCATCATGTCTTTCTGTGACTTTTAAATATTTCACTTTGTGTCTTTCAACTCTCTATGTGCCCATTTAATTATGTCCAACTAATAAATAAATTTATATTAATCGCCATAGGTACATATTACAATTTAAATAATTAAAGTCTGGAATTTTTTAGGGCAAATTGTGTAGGAACCATGTCTAAAGTCTGCATATTAGATGACACACATGTTGTTTAAGGTTAACTTCATTAAATATTCTGACTAATATTCAGTTCAAAGAGGGGTTCCAAACTCAAGATTTACCTTACTGAACCTATTTATATTCCATAGACAAAGGAGTTACCATAGATAGTGGTTATGATGAGATAAGCTTATTATTAAGAAAATGAGATAAAATCAAATTTCGTTTTTTTTTAGAATTATATGCTTAAATTTGTAGTCTTCATCTTTTCTTATGATAATATTTGAAATTCATGTGACCATATATGATTTGGCTTGCCAGATTATTATAAATATTTTAGCTGCTGTGCTATAAGTATCACCTTAATTTGATTTAATAATTCTCTCAAAATATGCTACACTACATTATGCAGTCATTTATATAAGATGTTCATATTTATCTGCTAGATTTCAATACATTTTTTTGAGTATACTTTTCTCAGGAACATTATTTTCCATGAATTTTTGTGATAAATGATACAATTTTGCAAGATTAAATTCAATGAAGCATACAAACCCAAGAAACACAAATTCAGACCTAATGAGGTGTATAATAGATATTAGACCTAATATGGATCCTATTTTGGGTTTAGTAAAATATTTGTCAAAATAAAGTATTCATCAGAGAACATTTAATAATGAAAAAACAATAATAAGTAGAGTAATATGTATTTATAATAGTGCCAGTACAGATTAACGTACCTGCCTTGCTCAGGTTCTTAACATTTACTTATAATCTACCTAGTCTCATTTCTATGGTTAATGTGGTCAAAATAAGATCAAATGAGTGTATTTAATTATATAATATATACTAATGTATTAAATTATACTAATAATTATGTATTTGATGAGTGTATTTACTTTTATATACTAATGAGTATTTTATTAATACACCCTTTCAAAACTATCATAATTTATGACTACTAATCATTTGTCACTTATTAATATACTATTGATTAGTCTTATATCATTTTTAGAGCTATTACATACTGATTTTATCTAGAAATCTCAATATAGTCAATATTGACAAATAGCAAAAAAGATAAGCAAATATATAGTACTTATTCACCAAAGAGGGTACCAAGCTGGATCAGCTCTTTTGACATAGTGATTTCCAACTTACTGCAATTTTTTTTGTTTGAGATATAAAAGATAGGAGATATGTGTAGTTCACTGTGTAGTCTTGTTTGAATTTGGTTTCTTATCCGTTTTATATTCCTATAAAGCTATTACACAAGTCAACTCTTTTGATAAGTAGATTGATAATTGATATGTAAACATAATTAGTTTGCTAAGCAGGAAATCAGATTTTCTAAAAAAATGTCGGAGCATTGGATTGTATAATATATTTGTTTATTATTTCGTAACTTTTATCTAATTTTGTCTTTTTCGATAGTTATCTACACACAATTACAAACCATGATTTTGGAGATGTTATTACATTTTTATTGATTATAATTTTTGCTAATGTCTGCTAGAAAAATAATTAATCTAGAATGGAAGCTCTTAATTAAACTCTTATCTATTGCTAAATAAAATATTATAAGTTATAAATATCTTTGCTGTTTAAGGAATTTTCCGTCCCACTTGATAAGCTATCTAATATTTTACTTGATTATATTACATTTTCCTGTATATTCTTTTATTGACCCTCAATCTCTACATTTGTATATTTTTAGTCGGATGGGATCGTCGTTCGCTCTAGAAAGTTTCTCTCAAACCGTCTTCTCTGCCGTAAACAAATGGTAGTTGATGTCCTTCATCCTGGCAAAGCCACTGTGGCCAAAAAATCAGTCAGAGATGTTCTCGCCAAACAATACAAAACCAGTACCGACATGGTATTTGCTTTCGGCTTCAGAACTCAGTTTGGTGGTGGCAAGTCTTCTGGTTTTGCACTCATCTATGATTCCCTTGATTATGCCAAAAAATTTGAACCTAAACATCGTCTTGCTAGGGTAAGTGTTTATAAACAACTGTTTGTCACATCTGAATATTAATTATATCCTACTCTAGTGAAATTGATATCAACATAATTTTTATCATTCTAATTTATGTTTAAAACGAAAAGGAAGTGTGAAACGATTGTCTCCATTTTGCATATTGGTCTGTTTCTGTTATATTAAGTATCTTTAGATATTAATATCATTTATTATGTTTTCCTACAGCATGGTCTTTATGAACGTAAACGACCAAGCAGGAAGCAACGTAAAGAAAGAAAGAATCGTATGAAGAAGGTTCGAGGAACTAAGAAGGCAGCCAAGGCTGGTGCATCCAAGAAATAGACACTTGTTTGGGGAGGGTTGGGCTCATCATTATACTTGTAATTAATAAAATATTATAGTTGGATGTTTAACGTATTTTTCTTTATCTATTTCTGGTTATTTGCTTTTATGAAAATAAGAGTTATTTATTTTTATAAATGTTATAAAGTACTGGTTCTATAACATATTCCTTAACCAAAATAATAGTTTATTGTTTAGTTAGTGGTTTCCATACCTGGATACTGTATTTTTACCGCAATGGCTTTATTAAGTTTATTAATTTTTCGTTGCAAAGTAACATTTACTATAATTTTTTCTTTACTATTTCGTAATACTTTTTATTATAATTTAAAATGGAAAAAATAATTAATAATAATTACTCGTAAAATGTAACTATATATAGTTACATGAAAGCATGGTGAAACTAATGCTGAATGTACATAATATTTATAATACAGACATAATAATAAAACTCGCAGCATGAATTGAAATCAGCTAATTATTTTCTTGTTCGTCGTAATTAGTAGAAGTTTAATCATAGAATATGTTTAGTTACAAATAATTGTTACACTATGTCTACTCATAATGATGAACCGTTCACTGGGAATCTTATTTAGTTGACTAATACAAGTAAATGAGTATTTATAGCTATCAGGCGCGGTTCCGGAACCCATCCCTTGCCTCATTTCTTCAAAAAAAATTCTTCGCCATCTATTTATAATTTTTTTAACATGTACTTGGAATATCCTGTAATCGTACTTGTCTATACTTCATTCAGAGCATAGGCGGATTCAGGTTTGGGGTGGGGGCTCATGCGCGTCTACAGTTTGTTATTTATTTTTCAAAATAAATTCCATTCAACACCTACATGGCACCCCGAAGATTATAATAGCGTCTTTTAAATATGCCCCCTTTTGGATTCGCCCCTCCAGATGTGTTAAATATATTTTTTAATCATGGACATAGTTTCCTATATACCAAAAATAAGGCGAAATTATATATCATAATTATTACACGAAATTAATATTACCTTAACCCATATCAACACAAAGTAAAATATTTATTACAATCTATTAGGTAATTCCAATCTTATATCTTTGTAATTTTAAAAGTCTGTTTATATATTTCTTCTCTACAAACTTGGGGAATGCCCAAAGTTAATCATTAACTATATTAATATTATAATAATGGATTTTTCATATTGATTATATTTTTTACATTGCCTTGATTTGGGTCAAGGAACTTATGGGCCACCCTGTATATTAATTCGGTAGTTATTTATTCAATACAAATAATTAACTTACGAATGAATCGATTTATTAATAAAATGTTGATATTTCTAAACTAGAAAAGATTATTCTATTCATTAATAAGTTAATATTATTCCATGAGACAAATATACGACAGTTAACATTGACTTATTTATTATTAATAATATTTTTTTCACTTACATATAAAAACAATATATAAGTCAATGATAGTTAATAAAAAAAAATTAAAATAATTAGCCTTTTAATTATAGAAAATATTTTCAAATTTAGTAGTCTAAACAATTGCAATATTTATAATAATTGGGAAATATAATAATGATAAGTATTTCTCACGAGTATATGATATGTTTATTAATACAATTTATTTATATATATATAGAAAAATCTTTTGTTTAAATTGACTAATTTTATGTTTATATTTTGGCATATCCGTCATAAGATTTGCATGCTCTATTTCTCCCATAAAAGGCAATTCACGCTATGATTCTGCTTTAGTCTACTTTCTGCATCTGTTTGGGTAAGTTCGCATATTCTACGTAATAATAGATATCTAAACGTTATTTGTTTGTGATGATTTTTTATACGCTATTCTGAAAATAATGAAGTGTTTTACCCACTGATTTTCTTCTTAGTTGTATAAATTATCAATTATTTTGTAATTTTTTCTAAAAAATTGCATTACTTTTTATTTAGATTTATTGCCGAAAATGTTTCTTAATCTCTACAAATCTGTCTGGTTTATATGGTAAGAACAAAATTATACATTTAATTAAAATGTAGTTTCGATATGATGCATAAGTTATCCCTGTCCGAAATATATGAGGATAATTATTTTTCTGAAATTTTTAAAATCTAAAATGATATAATTATTTATGTCTATTGTACCTACTTATTGTTTCATATTGTTTCATTTCAGTTTTTGATAGTTGAATTAATTTGATTGATGGTAAGTTTTTAAAATTTAGCTCGATCTTACTAACTCGAAATTTTTTGATGGATAATTCATGACGGTCTTCTGAAATATATGAGGAATGTCTCTTTCTGATATTAAATAATCTATTATTCACTTTATTTTGTGGTATGTTAACTTCTGTTATATTGCAGTTTTTCTTTCGTATTTAGGATTACTGGACCGTTTGGTGGAAACTCCTGTCTTGCTGTGAATTTAACTAAAGGTACTTTTTTTCTTCACTTAACATAATTTTTCTGCCCCTTTTGAGTTCTGTTTAATCTCTTGTTTATTCAGTAATTTTTAAGGGCTATATAAATGCCTTCATTGTAAACCCATGGCATTTTTATAAATGTTGGTGGATCCTGAATGTTGGGATATTTTCCATTAATATATAATCATTGATGATATTTTGAAATAGATAAATACATGTCTTTACAATGCAACACTATCTGATATTACAGTTCAGAATAATTGTCATGAAGTTTCTAAATAGGTTATTATATGCTTATATTTTTATTACAGATATTGCTTCATTTGTTTTGTCGTTTGTAAGTTTTTGATTACTTGATTTATATAAATATATATTGTAATATGATGATAAAGATCCAACTCTGACTAAATATATGTAGTTTTTTGAGCTTTTTAACACTGATACATAGTTTTTTTTATACTGTTCCTCATTTTTCAATTTAATTTTGTAATAATTTTAATATTATGTATACTTTAGCTATTGACTGGTGCAAGTATTCAGGATGACTTTCACGTTTGCTCAATGTAAGTATTTTTGAGTGTCTGAATAGGTGTAAAAATGATAATATATTGTTATATTATATGATGAAACGTTTAATCCATTCTCTGAGTTTGTGGGGTGATAGCAGTATTCTTCTCATGTGCTTTTCCTGGTTAGGTTCTCTATCCGAGTAAAAGTATTTTGTTAAGGGTAATGTTGTCTTAAGCCCTGCTCTGGCAGCCAATTTAGCCTCGTGATGTTATGAAACGGCTCTGATATAATTTAAGTTATATATTAGTATGTTTGGAATGGATCTCTTATTAATTTTTTTCTGTTTACTTTTATTTCAGGTCTTTGTATATGTAAGTGTGTATGTGTGTGTTTTTTTACTTAATTTATTTTTAAATGATGAATCTTGACAAGCATATGTCTAAAAACAAACCATGCTAGAAAATATAATAATAGACTGATTATTTATTTTTTATTTCAGTTTATTAATTATACATTATTAATTTATTTGAATTAATGTTTGTTCCAGGAATTTCTGTTCTAAGAAGTATTTAATAATATGAATATGTAAGTTAAATTATATATTTAGTTACGTTTTAGATTTTATATGATGATACGATTCTGCCATTTGATGTTGATGATACCAACTTTAATCAAGCCCGATTTTTCTGATAGCAATGATATCAATTTAAAGATAATTCAATTAATATGTTATTGGATACTATATACTTAATATTTTTATTATAGAGAATCTACGGGGACATATACACATACTAGAAGGTTTGTAATATTTTGTTCTATCTAAATTTTGTTGCATGTACGAATTCAAATGATGTTTTAAAACAATTTGTCAATCCTATGATTAGTATGATATCTAACAGTTTCTGAAGGAATTCCCTTGTTAAATTCTAATCATAATTTCTATATCAGTTGTAACTTGTCAACTTTCTTCGTTTTCAGGTCTGGTATTTTTTGTATATGTTGTGTAATTTTTAAATATAAACGTCAATAAAAATCTATTTGTTTTTTAAAATCATTTTTCTGGTTGGGCAGCTTAAATCGAATTTAGTCATTTTAGACAATTTATATCTTTTTTTCAAAAACTGCTGATTTAAAACTAGTTTTCGGTTTGACATGTTATTTTTATTGTAGATTGTGGGCCATAAAAACAGTATTTTATCAATAAAACTAATAAACAAACTTTCGAGTCAATTATACAATTCATAAATATGAAAATACAGTTTGAGACATACACGTCTATTTTAAAGCAATGATATTTGAAGGTTGTAGAAGATTTAAATATATATACATAAGCATAAAATGAGAAGTTAAATAACCTGCAATATTTAATAATATCTTAAGAGAGAAAAGTGGAAAATAACCTGCGATGTTTTTGAAATTTTACATCAGATCAACTAAGCGCACAACCAGAGAACCCCATATCCGCGCCAGTCCTTCAACACTATGTTTATAGCAAATGGATTTTTTAGATTCGCTCTTTCGTTTCAAGCTAGTTGCCATCTGAATTAGTTGAAAAGCCACATTTTCCGTTCCCTTTTACACGAGCGAAGTGTAATTTCCATGTATTTTTTGTCGTAATTACAATTACTTTCAACATTAAAAAATATAATTTTGAGAACCCATTATAATTATATATTAACAACTATGCTAGGCACGAAATCCAATTTCAACGTCTCCGTTTCGGCCATATACATACCGAACATTATATATCTATACTAGATCTGCAAACTAAAATAAAGTGTTTTAAATTCTTAGCCATCGTGTTAGTCGAAAAACACGCCCCGGATAAGCATTTAATTTAAAATTGCAGATCTAGTTGTATTTGGGATTAACATTTTTAACAATGCACTTTCATTATTGATTCCTTTTAATTTTTTAACAATTATGTAATTACTAGTTAGATCTCCTTATATAGTGTCCATCATTGTTATGTAATCACCAAAATAAAATATAGTTTTTAATTCATTATATATTATAATTCTATGGAGTGGATCTGTGAAAAATTGTATAAGAAATTATAGCTTTACTGCAACACAGGCTTTTTGTTACTTCCTATTTTACTACGCTTCGTGGTGCTATACACAAGCCATAGTACCGACAAAATTATACATTACCTACAATAACATCAATACCATTCATTAACAGATTAAAACTATTTTATTGTAACTACGTAACTACATATTGGTCTCTCATTTGCTCTATGATTTTTTGAACTTTGTGAATGTATTTAATCGACCCTTACCTATGATGGATCTTAATCTGTTCTGGACGAATTTCAACGAGGAATTCTGCTATATCATAAAATTGGTGATTGTTAGATGAAAATTCTAAATTACAATTAGCTAAACTTACACTCTCAGGAATAGACAAACCTATCACTAAGTAGTTATATATAAGATATAAGTTATAAGACTGGCACGTAAAATAACACATTCCAGTTTTATACTTGTCAAAATATTAAATAAATAATTATTTCAAGTGATGTATATACAATGTATAAAATATTATATGAACACAATATACTACTAATAAAAATGCAAACAGTGGTTCTTGTAATAATAATATATTTACATTGTGGTAAGAAATTTATCTACCAGAGTCCTCTTAAATACATCTAACAAATCTTGGAATTCCTGAGTGCGTATTGAGTCGAGTCCAGCTTTCAACTTGTCGAGTGACAACGGAGAATCATCATTCTCAGTGGCGTGATAATGAACACCAATTATAGACTGGTCAAGGGCATTACGAACAACTGTTACCCTTCCTTCACATGAAGTCATAGCTACAGGGGTGCAGTATAGTGGCAGTTGGGCATCTAGAAGAGCCAACGAGACAGCATTGATGGCGGTACAGAGTGCTGAGGATTGTGTTGCTGGATCTCCGCGTGACACCAACTGCACTTGCACCAGAATCTGATTAGGACAATATGATAAATTAAAAAATAGAACAGCAATCATACATAAGATTAGTATCTACCAAGATGAAATCGATGACAACAATGTAATGAAATACCTGTGTCCTAGGATGGTCCTTACACCTCACAATTGATTCCAAGAGTGATGTTAGCTGTCTAACAACAACAGCCTCTTTGGTACAGGCAGGTCCAACCGCAGGTCGCACTTCTACCAAAATGGCAGCTTTATCAACCAACTCCTTGTGTACTTTTGTTACTGTAGAGGGACCATAGATACTGACGAGGCAATGATGGACACCTTGCTGAAGAGAGGATGAACCAGCACACTGAGGAAAAAGAGCCACTTCAGAAATTATGTCACTTGTCATATTGTATTCTAGCTGTTAACTGAAAAAATAATGATTTGGATGGGTTATCACAGTTAATGAATTTATAAACAATAACATGTTAAAGTTATGCAACTATTTTTATCATATGAATGCAAACTACATGCTGAATGGTATTTGATTTCAGAATAAATTTTGGAGTACCATTAAAGATAGAAAAAGGATTTTTTATTTGTTAATTATGAAATTGTTTCCTATTAAAGTTTGTCCAAGATTTGTCTCACATACAAATACATTATTTAATTAACTGGGAATCAAATGTTATTCTATCTTTATATCTACAGGGTGTCCCAAAACATAGGCCTCATAGAAAAACTGAAGAATTTAGCATACATTATTGTTATAATAGTTATTAAATATGCAAAATATAATTAATGAAGAACAATAATTTACAAAATCACAAAACTATTATCAATCAAGAATAATAATTTACAATAATCTAAAAAGTCAAAGTAGCCACCATCTTGTTCAATGCATTTAGTACAGCGATTCCATTTATTACATATTCAAAATCATATAAATCAACCACTGACTAGATTCATTAATAAAATGTTATTGTTTACATAATTTTCTCCATAGGCATTAAGTATAGAAAGCGGAATTCCACTAAATAGCAGCAGATTCACACCCCTGAATAACTTTTAAAAATGACAAAATTCATATATAAAACTGACAATATGTTACTAAAAATTAACAGAAAACTCACTTAAATATAAACAGATGGTTTATAACCTAGACAAATTTTGCAGACATTATTTGTCATTATGGATTTAGACACTTCTGATTGGCAAAGTAATTTTCTTCTTTCCAGAAAAATGAATTTCCCTCCCAGTTCTTACACCTATGAATTTATTATTTAATTAGGATATTACTGTCTATATTTTAAAAATAAATTTACATATGAATACATTTATTGATATTCAATATAATAGTACAGGGTGATCATAAATCTACATAATTCAAACAAAAATGAACTGTCTGTTTGTATAAATTTCATTTAAGTTTTTACCAATGGTATGTTATATTTCAGATTTTCAAAAACATATTATCTGCATTTCTATTTGCAGAAAATTTCTAAATATTTGTGACATTGGGAATATTTTGGGAATTCCAATTTGATGGAATTCCCTTTACAGACTAATTGAAAATTATATACAATATGTGGGCATTCACACAACCAAAGAATAATCAAATATGAGAAATTCAGTTGATTTCATTGTTCCTTATATTTACAGGTAATACTAATCATGAATTTTAAAAACTTCTGTTATTATGTAAACATATATGTGCATATATATACTATAGGATTCTCAGTCATATTGTTCTATTATACATACCTATTATTGATAAAGCAATTTTATTTATAATTTTGACGTAATTTGTGATGTCATATTTGAAAAATATGAAAAATTAGAACAAAATGATAATACAGAAAAATTATATTCTGAAATTAAATAGGATAAACAAAAGAAATGTCAAGTGATTCTTAAAAATGTCAAATATAGCATATGCAGGAGTAAAGATTATTGCAGATTATTTCTGCTATTGAATCTGAAGGTTGGACAATTTTGTCAGTTATATATATATACAAATTCTATATTATATTAAAACAATATTCATGTAAAATACAATATTTTACCAGTATATTTTTCTTGTGTTTCTCTGACACACTCCACCATATAATCCTTTACTAAATGTATTTAGATCTCTACACAAAAAGTATATAAATATCAGTTTTCTCACAGTACATTATGCACATTATATAAAATATTCAGAATTGCACTATTCTAAATTATAGGAAATGTTTAATTTATTGTTTACATATTAAGTAATTTTACACTAGTATAGTCATTTACTACAAGCAGAAAATATAAAACATCAATCTGGTAATGAGTATGTATGACAATATACATCAAGGTAAAAAAGAAATTGAATACTTGCAACAATTTCTTGTATGGGAAAGGTGCATAAAATATAAGCCAATCAGAGTCTACTAAAATGTATACCCATACAAACCAGGGTCTAGCATGAATTAAAAGAGCAAGATAATGAATACTACACTGTGTTCTGTGGTTGGTTAATTTCTGTGGCACATGATGAGGCATGATTCCACCTCTCAGGATATTCTTTTTTTAGTGCATAATGATTTTGTTGACCAGTTAGCTACTTTTTAAAGATCAATTTTGCCTGGTTTCAGCTAGATAACACCATTGCACATACATAAAGAATAATTTCCAAAAACCCCTATCCTTCTTGTTCTCCCAATTTAGCCCCAGCAGACTTTTTCTTGTGGTGTTATCTATAACACTGTGTAAATAAACAATCCAAGAACTCTGTGAATATGGTAAACATTATCAATCAATGGAATTAGGAAACAATTGAGCACAAACTTTAAAGGGTCCACACATTGAACACATGCTGTGAGTTGCAGTTTATGACATTTTTATTCATTATCACAATTCTTTTGTAAATATGCATATTTATTTATTCATTTTCTAGTGTTTTTTAGACAAATTAAAATTTGATTTGCATAGTTTATGATATAAATACATCTTAGTTCTATATGCACATTCTATGTTAATAAGCACAATTTACATTACTGAAGCAATTAGAACCAGCATATCAAATTAGAAAACTTAAAAAACTACAAATCAGTGAATGTGTTTTCCCAGCTATAGGGGGGAATCAGGGAAGATCACATGAAAGAACTCTGCTGAATCATTTAACAATTGAAGGACTTGCTTCTAAATGTAGTGATGCATGCACACTAAATCAGAAGCTGTTTAAAAAACAGATGTAGTGATTTTTTTTTCTCTTCAAAATACCCAACTCTTTCAGTCCATCCTAGATGTTATACAAGGACCAAATTATATGGTGCAAATTATTTTTTTACAAAAGTTATAAATAAGGCTAAACTTACAATTGTTAACTAAAATTCAATTTAACAATTGTTATTTAATAACCAAACAGTAATATGATTGTTAGAAAATTTATTTTCTAAGAACAACTTTTAAGGATTAATAAGGGATTAGATTGATTTAACTATATACATTTGTATTTAAACTTAATAAATCTATTATGAGGCAAGCCTTTAACAGTCTCATTAATTATAAAATGACACTCACACATGATGGGGTCAATCCCTAATATAAAATGTGGACTGTGATTTGTAAAGTTGTCCCCAATTAATGCCATTATTTGAATAAGTGATGTAAACATGATTTTAACATCAGAATCAGGTTTTGAGGAATCAGCATCAGTTTTTATTCTGTACATGTAAGATCAGCATAAGGTTTTCTGTAATTGGAATTGGTTTTATTTATAACTGTGATATTACAGATGTGATACTTTCAGGACTTCAGGAATTTTATAAATTTTTAGACTCATTGTGCCTTGAGCAGTAGAAGGCATGTATTGGAAATTGCACACTTAAGATTTTAAGCCATTTGTATATATGTGTATGTATAAGATTTTGCCATAGATGATAGAAAGTCCTGGTGAGACTGGTGAGAGGCCTGAATTTATATTGCTATGTGAATATTGTATATGATTTGGATATTTTCCATAAACTTGGAATTGAACTAATACCTATGGTAAAAGGTTAAAATAGAATTAGTATTTTGTGGTATTTAACAGTTTGAAAAAAGTTATTTAGAATTAGTACATACTTTGAATTTATTTATATCTAACTTGTTTGATTAATGTGGATTAATATCACATATGTCACTAATATATGCCTATTCTATAAAAGATCGTTTTATCTAATGTAAAATTCAAATGGGCCTCTTAAACAGTTTGTGGGGGGTGCATATGCACCTTCCCCCTCCCCCCTGCGTACGTGCCTGGTTAGCAATCAGGTTTTATCACACACACTTATCAATAGTGACAATAAGTACATCTAATTTAGATCACTTTAATTAAATCTATAATCTCAATGTTTTATTAAAGTACACAAAAATTGTACATCTATATAAAGAAATCAGGAGATTTAAACATACTTTAATGAAGCTAATAAGTTGAAAATAATGTGAATGCCTCCCTTAACAAAAACGAAAGCGACTTTGAAAATTCGCTTTAATTTAAATATGTATTACTTTTAACCATTGAATTATTAAATCAATGCTTATGATATACTGTAATATTGGATCTTATTTTTAACGGTTACTCAAAATGTACATAGTTCAGGAACGTAGTTACGAGTGGGAGCACTTTCCCACCTAAATTTATCAAAGCTTAACTAAAATTAAATAAAAAACAAAATTCATTTGAGCTGCGTTAATAATCTAGTTATATCAGTCCCATACCGAGGAAATTGGGGGCATATTAGGCCGTCTTTTTACTGGTCTATTCCCTCTCTCATCTAAAATTACTGGGTACGAGACGGTTAAATTTATTGAATTCTAGTATAATAAATTTAGTCTTAACTGAATAAGAACAGTGGCTTTTCTGTTAGTTACATATACTAACATTTCTAAAATAAAACGGAAAATCAGGCTCCCGATGCTTCTTTTTTAGTTGCTATCTTTAAAAAGCCGAATATTTAGAGGCCCTATATATTTAATGACTATTATAAATACAACTAAGTAAATTGCTAATCATATTATAAAAATTATCGGACACTAAATATTTGATTACTAAACATTTACGATCCCAACAGTCCCAATATTTTTTATTTAAGAGGAAAGATTTACAATTAAATTATATTGATTTTGAAAAGTATAACTCCTGTAAATAATGAAATCGCTATTGTTTTCTATGGGCTAAACGAATATATATTATTATAAGAATTTGATAAATTTCGTGTAATATTTAAATTAAAGTACAATAAAATTAATTAACTGAGACTCTATATTAGATTATAATTATAACGCCCACAATTGTAGCCAAAAAGAGTCAACATGGAATTCACAAAGCTATCAGTCACATTTTTTTAATTTTTGAGCGAATATAAATGCCTTTTTTAATATCGGTATTTTATAATAGTCGGGAAAAGGTTCGTAATTGTCTAACTTTTTTTTACTCAACAGTATAAATAATTTATATACACATTTGAAATTAGATCATCATGGAAAAATTTGAGGTTTAATGTTATATCGTACAATTTTTCATGTTTCGAATTTTCTAAAATATTTGCTATTCATATAATAATCAAAACAAAAACATTAAATCTAATAACTATACATAATAAATTTGACAGCGTTTATCTACAAAGCAAGCAGCGATTGAAGGTGCTATAAATCAATATCAGGACGTTTCTTGTCCAAAATAAGGAGAAAGAGAAGGACTGGTAAATGGATCAATGTGTACCTAAAGAGTTTTCGACTAGATGAACTGTCCCCGTGATAGTAAAACCTTGTGGCTAGGTAGACAAGATACAGGTTAATGGGGAGTGCTTCTACCGCAAAGAACCAGCTAGTCAGGTCAACGAGAGGAGCGGCAGTACAAATGGGAATGAGCAGTAAGCTGTACCGAAGAGAGACACGACGACACATTGCTGGTTCCAGTACCGACGTCATTCTGTAGCCAGCTCGAGAGTAGTCTCCACGCAGATTCCAACTGAGAGCCATGAAGTGGGGGAACTGCCATGCGAAGAGGAGGCTACCCAGGAGGAAAGCACCTTTAAGACGAGATAGATGAAACAACCTCAAAAACAAATATTCAGTTAAACATTGGAGTGGATTGAAAAACTGACCAGGATCCATGGCTCCAGTAGCTGCAGTCCATCCCATAAGAGGAGGTATCGCACCAACAAGAGATCCAAGCCATGTGTTGAATATACTGACTCTTTTAAGAGGAGTGTACACGCTTGTGTAGAGTAGTAGGTTGAAGGCACCCAATCCTGCAGTCAAGGGGTTCACACATGTGTAGAGAAGCGATATACCAGCGATGGAGGTGGACAAGGCGAATAGTGCGGCCTGTGGAGGTCTGTAATAGAGCATGTATGAGAGGTCTGTA
Source organism: Vannuccia rotundouncinata (assembly GCA_034780395.1). Taxonomy (NCBI): domain Eukaryota; kingdom Metazoa; phylum Platyhelminthes; order Proseriata; family Coelogynoporidae; genus Vannuccia; species Vannuccia rotundouncinata. The sequence continues at coordinate 17,099 of JAUZNC010032201.1, forward strand.
ATAGAGCATGTATGAGAGGTCTGTAATAGAGCATGCATGAGAGGTCTGTAATAGAGCATGTATGAGAGGTCTGTAATAGAGCATGTATGAGAGGTCTGTAATAGAGCATGTATGTTAGAGAAAGCAATAAGCATGAAAAACTTACGGAATTCTTCCCCTGACCAGAGGTCTGTTTTTGGTTCTATTCATTTGAGAATCGTAAGGTATTTCGAGAATCTAGAGAACACAACACGTGAACCTAGCATGATACAGATGATAGATCATATTACAACTAGTCACATTTACCTGATTAATAGTATTAGCTGCTGTTGAAGTAAGGGCCGTCCCCGTGAGACATGCTCCCAATGTAAGAATACTGAACGGTCCTGGAGCAACGGCATAACCTGCCAATGCAGTCATGACAACCAACCCGGTAAGACGAGCTTTGCTAAGTCCAGCACAAACAGACAGCATTTGTGACTTATCTGTAAGCGTTCCAATTGGCTGCCACATGACCTCAGTTACAGATTCTGTTGCATGACTAGGCGAAATCTCTGTAAAATAATTATAATTAAGACGTATTCTTTAACATAATTATTCATATTATATCAGCATGAAAATAACACATACCCTCTCCATCCTGCAAATTATCCCGTTGTGTTTCACGAATTCGTGTTCCCCTCTGAAGATCTCCCAACAATACTCTCTCCTCTGCCCTCACCGGCTTCCCCTCCTCGATTGGCACTTGGGGCACTACCGGTTTCACCTTGGCAAGAAATCGTCGACCATAAAGCCCCAATGCTGCCCCCCTCCCTTTGACCAACAGTGTCAGCATTAAGACAGTCTTCTAGAAGAACAGTGGCAAGGTTTCTAACCCGAGGATCTACCGTAGAGTCAGGGTCACAATAATTCTGAATAAGAGACCTCAGTCCTGGTTTGTTGACAAGTAGATGACCAGACGGTGACTGCGAAAGGTAAACTAGGGCTGTTAGAGCAGGGATAACACAATCAACACGGGAGTTTGATGCCTCAGCCAGCAACCAAGGGAGACGATAATGCTGCAAAATTCTTTGAGATGATTCTTCGTCACTTGCAAGATTTGCAATGCCGGAAAGAGCCGATTCTGCCAAAGTTTGACCGTCCTCCCCTTCCAGACAGTCTAGAAAGAGTTCAGGAACGTTGAGTCTACGAAGAAAGTCCCAGTTTATGGGATCGTAGGAAAAGTTAGCCAAATTGGCAACTATTTGTAAACGATAATGGGGAAGATCAGTATCCTGAAATTCAGTCACTAGCTCTGCCAAATATGAGCTGCGATCAACACCGTATGGACCAGTTCTTTGTTGAAGACGACTGGGTGAGCTCCACATTACACACAACACAATAAATGTTCAATACACCTGGACAAAATCAAATATTTAAAAATATGAAAGCATAGATGTAAGTTATAATTATGTAGAAGTATTACAAACAGAAAAGTGTAAAATATGAAATTGGTAAAAATTGAAAGTAGGTTATAATGACAATAACAATATTCTTAAACCAAGGTACCCAGCGATATTACGTCCTATACGGACACCAGCTCAAAGACATAGCTTACGGATATTAATGTATGCTAAAATCATGAGTTTTTACAGAACATTTTAGACACCGCCCCCTAACCCCCATCCGTTTTATTGCATATTTTAGCAAATCTCAACACCCATCCAAATATTGCCAAAAATTCGGATTTCCAATTAAAATCGGAAGATTGACAGGTATGTATGTATATAACAATAACATTTCAATCAACCACAAAAACATAAAAAAACAGAATCAAGAACCAAAAAGCAAAATACAAATAGTATCTGACTAACAATTCATGAGACTTCATTTTTAAGTTGATAATAAAAACCGCAAAAAGTTGCAATAAACTCTAAATCTGGGTTAAATTAATAATGTAGAAAGCATTAAGATGGGATTGCACAACAAGCCTATATCAAGGGTGCATAATGTGAAAATTTTCAATCTTCATTCCTTATAACAGATTCAAATTAGGGTTAAAGAAAGTATGCATTATGAACAATAAAATCATAAAGTAAATATATTAGACTGGATGAGATGGGGGGGGGGGTGTGTGTAAAGTTAGTATGTGTTTTTATGCATATTTTTTTCTTATTTGAAAAAGGATAAAAATTAGAACCAAAAATTCGGAAAATTTCGACCCCTACACAATAATCTAATCGATTGATGAAAAAATTTGAGGTTAAAATTTTGTAATTCATCAAAATAAAAATACTTGATAAATTTTTTTTTACAAGAAAAGTATGAAAAAAGGACTTATCAGGGGGAGATTTTTTGGGAGAGAAGGCGATTTAAAAATAATCCCAATGTAGCAAAAATACAAGTATGTTATGATTGTTCAATATGTTTGGTTGAGTTACTAAAATAAGTTATGCAAAATATAGAATGAATGTTAAATATCAAAAATAAATTGTTCTGTATAGTAATGAACACTCAAACTGATTATGTAACTTATTGAAAACACTATTCTTACTAAAGTATAAAATGGTAATAATATAGACATTATAAATTTCAGGACTTTTCAAAGATATTTTTACTATTTTCATAAATTCAAAGAATTTTCCAGTTTCCCAAGACCAATACAAACCCTGGTTATACTGAGATACCAAAGAGATTAAAAATAGATTTATTAGGAATTATGCTGACATGTGAAGTTATCATTACATTTTCATCCACCTTTATGTAAACTTTGCCAGGAAATAGGTATTGAATTTGGTCAATCTATAAATAGTACTTGGATTTCTAAAACTTATGCCAGGTATAGTTTCTCTGGTAGTATGTTAATACAACTTTGTGCAACTGTAGAGAAGTGTTGAGATTCAAATTACATTTGTACAACTTGTGCAGAGCATATACCACCATCTAAAATAGCAGTACATTACTTCTGATGAAAATCTTCTTGAAACTTTCAAAAGAAAGACAGATTGACATTTGGTCCATCCATGCTAATTTGGTAGAGTATATCTAGTTTAAATTTATTACCAAGGAATTCTGATAACACATGATCTGTAATGGCACTTAAAGATCTTGCACTGAAAAATGAAGAATTTGATACATACAGTGGTGTGAATATTTAACTGGCCACCCCCTTAAATATGCTTATTTCTAGGTATTTTTAACCAAATCGAT
>JAUZNC010032212.1:9598-47632 GCA_034780395.1 Vannuccia rotundouncinata
TTACTTATTTATAATAAATGTCCCTAGGACATATTGGGATGTTTAATACCTATTTTTGGGATTTTTATTACTAACCAGTCTTGTGCAGTGACTAATTAAGACCAGTGGGCATTTATTACTTATTTATAATAAATGTCCCTAGGACATATTGGGATGTTTAATACCTATTTTTGGGATTTTTATTACTAACCACTCCTTCCCAGTGACATTTTTGGGATGGGATGTTTATTACCTATAGCCATTTGGCAATCAATCTAAGATGTGTCTAACCAAATGTGAATTCCTGTTTGGTCCACCCAATTCCAGATTAGTAAGAATACATGTTTGGTTGCCAACATATATAATATTTTCATGACTTACTAACAATATTATCAATTCTGACATAGTATTCACATGATCCACTTCCACATTTATGTGGGCAATGCAAACTATCATATTCCCATAATTTTCAAAATGGAGTTTAATTAAAAAAACTGTTGTTAAACATTTAAAAGTTTTTTATGTCAGAGTATTATACTTCTATAATATTTCAATTTGTAGTTATTTAGTTATTAACAGTGGTCAAACTCATATACCTCATTTATTAAAGCCTTAATAATGAGGAAATATTGTATTCCATAAAAAACAAATGAACATAGGCATATTGAAGAAGAGTTGTGGGATGGTTTATGTCAAAATCTGGTCATGAAAAATATTAAATCAAAAATAAATATTTTTAAGTTTATCAATCTTGTTCCAAAGGTAACTGGACATCTGTAAAGAATTTTAGTTAATCCTGATCATTTGTATCTAGAAAATGTTATGTCAAAGAGAGACCTATGCAGATGTTTTATTAATTTTCTATAAACAGTTTTGTTACAAACTTTATTCTCAGATTCAGTAGCAATTTGTTTCGAAATATGACAAGTAAATGCTGGAGTATTTTCATTAAATTCTCATTGAACAACAGTCTGAAGCTCTTCTCTATTGACCAAACTGGGATGGCTGTGGTTCATCTTTCACAGAAACTGTTGTTTCAAACTTGTTTATTAGTTGAAGTACTGTAGAATGAAATGGAAAATGTACATTTGTTAACCACACTGTATGTGGAAATTTTTAGATGATTACATAAATGAGTGTATTGGTCAGTGGTCACCACTTCCATGGAACATGATTCAGTGGAGATATATCGAGCTGCAGCACTCACTGGCTTGGCATAGTTTTATTTATGGGAATTTGATATAAGTCTGATATTAACCAAAATTCAGGTATCCCACTATCCCTTGAGAACCCTTGAATTTTGTAATACCCCCTGATACTGTTACCAAAATAACAATACTATCCAAAAGATAACCTCAAACAATCAATGATACTATAGGTATACAATATCTATTAAATGAATAGATATAAAACACAATGTGCACAATTAACAAAACACATTTTATAATATTTAAAAAAATATTCTTCTGAATCTGTTGGGAATGGATGGCCGAGTGGTTCAGATGCTGGCTTGCACACTTGTTTTGGACCAGGTTTGAGTCCACCCTCAGACTCTCTCATTCCTGACAGGCAGCTGTGCCTGTTGTAGGACTAGTGACCTTTATATTTTACTCTTATTATAATATATATATATATATCATGTACCATTATTATTATTATGTATCATTGACATTCAAACCTTTAGGTTTTCATCTTTGATGTTTCCCAATAATTTTTTTTTTTAATCTTGCTTCAATGAATCAGTTTTATTTTTGAATAGTTTTCTATTCATATTTTTCACTCTGTTGCCATTTTCTATTTCTAATAGTTTACTTAAAAGATGAACAAGAAATACCAGGGTAAAGTTTCTTACTATATTTAATACATAATAGTTCATTTTCACTCTAGATTATATTATATATCACATTACAGCATATGGTATGTTGTAACTACTGGAGCTTTTACAATATTGTCTTGACTAGGGCAGTTTTAACACCCTACCCTGTGTACAAATCTTGTATTTCAACATATAGGTACATTTACAACCATGGCTTATGACAAATTTATGTTCTAAAGTTAGTATCATTTGCTGATTGAAATTCTATAATATTACATTTTGTGTGGATTATGACATATAAACATGTGATCTAATTAATTTGTCACATTGATATAGTTTTCAATATTCTAAGAAATATCTTTATTTCAAAATAACTAAATATCTCTAGATCAGGGAAATCAGAGAAAAAATTTCATTATAGAGGTTTGAAATTTCTCAAATATGACTTATTCTTAAAAACGTTTATTTTAATTAATTTACTAATCAAAATCAGGGGAGCAAAGAGGGCAGATGTGACTTCCACACTCTGGATGACTCCCATAGAAGTCATTCTGTGTTACTCATTTCTGTAATAGTATATATATAGAACTATCTTCCTGATATCTTTTTCTTGCACAGTATAGTTTCTGAAACGTTTAGCAAAACTATATAGTGAGGTTCAATGTTAAGACATTCAAAATGGTAATACCTCTTACGAAATATAATTACATGTTTAATATTACAATGAATTGTATTTCAGTCGTTGTGATTTATTTTATTAGTTTTGTTTATATAATTTTCAGAAATATGTCAGCCAATTACTCTTCGGGATTGTCTGACTATGCAGACAAAGGTGTGTGTGGCCTTCCAGAATGTGTTGACTTAGAAGATACTATTGATCAAAAGGTCGGACAATTGGCAGCTATGATGCTCTCCTCACAACATACAGTAGTTCATTCAGGAGCTGGAATCAGTACATCATGTGGCATCCCAGACTTTAGAGGACCAAAAGGTGAGAATTGGAATATTCCGTATCATTTGATGCTTAACTAGTGCACGATTTCGTATCATTAAAACAGGTGTTTGGACATTAGAGAAAGAGGGTAAGGCACCCGAGATGTCAGTAACATTTGAGAATGCCGCACCTTCTTTTACACACCGTGCTCTTGTTGCTCTAGAAAATGCAGGTGAGATGACATCTTTAATTTTGAATGTTTATAGTTTGGCTTTCTCTAAGATATTTCTTTCCCTAACAGGTCATATTCATTTTCTGATCACTCAAAATGTTGATGGTCTCCACTTACGATTTGGCTTCCCCAGGAATCGACTTGCTATCCTTCATGGAGATATGTTTCTTGAGGAGTGCGATGTATGTAGTACTCTCTACGTTCGGGACACTGCTGTTCCAACAATGGCGATGAAACGCACCGGAAATTCTTGTCGTTGGGCGCGTGGAAAAGGGATTTGTCGGTAGGACCCGATTTAACTAATATTTATTGATTAGAATTTTTTGCTGACTAATTTATTTTATTTTTACCGATGTGCTGAATTAAAAAGTTTTTATGTTTCATTTAATTAATATTTTTCAGAGGAAAGTTGACGGATACTATTTTGGACTGGGATGGAAATCTTCCGCCTGTGGATCTCCGTCTTGCGGAAGAAAATTCAAGGTATGGTGAACACGAGTTTTTGAGTTTTTCCTTGTGCAGTCGCAAGTGTTTATTTTTTACCCTTCGTTTTTTGTTCAAATCCTGCGCTTTGACTTTTTCATAAGTTTTTTCTAAAACATCATAATTAAAAAACACTATTTTATTACCTTTTCTTAAAAAATAATTGTCCGTTATTTTTTGTACCATTTTCAGATAGTAGTACTTATCAAAATATATAATATATATACCTAACAACCATTTTTGTCTATTGTTAACAATGTATTATGTACTAGTCAGGCATGAAATTCGTGTGGTTTACATTAAAAGCAATTTTTTTCATTGAAAGGTGGACCAATTCAATATTAACAATAGTTATTAATATGAATACGAATATACGGTTGTGGCACGTTTTATTATCTGCATCTGTGTTATTCTTGAACGTATAAACACCGCAATTATTGATAGTACAATCTTAAATTTTCATATTTATTGATTTTATTGATCTCCAACAGACGAGCGGACTTGAGTCTCTGTTTAGGGACATCGCTTCAGATTGTGCCAAGTGGCAACTTGCCCCTTTATACGAAACGTCGTCGACAGCCAGGTCCTGGAAAGCTTGCCATTGTCAACCTACAGCCTACCAAACATGACAAAAAGACCGACCTGAAAATCCACGGCTATGTGGACGATGTGATGCGAAAGCTATGTCACCTTCTTAGAGTTGTTGTACCCGAAGCTGATCCTCTTCCTGTCACAGTGCTCAAGTGGGTTGTCCTCCAGTTTTATTTTATATAATGATACTTTGGTTTCACCTAAATCTTAAGCAAAACAATTATACATTTGGCTACTTTCAATTTATTTTTCAGATCTCGTCACACCAAACCAAAAGAGCGCCTTCCTTGGCGTGTTCTCCGTTTGGACGAAGTTTCCAATTCTGTCAAGACCGTCGTTAAAAAAGACTGCTCGCTTACTTCTGTGGAATATGATGGAAAATCGTCTACCATAGACCTCCCAGAAACTAAGGTTAAGAAAGAAGAAAAACTTGAATGTACAGATTTTTTGATTAACAACAGTTCTGTTGATGAACCAAAAGATTTACCCCAACCTCTTGATTCATCTAATTTGACTGACTCATTGTCATTTTCTCTTGGGAACTCGATGAATGTATCAGAAGCTTTAGGGGATGCTTTATTACCGTCTCCTACTATGAGTTCTTCTGCAATCCATTCTACTGTTTTGAGTGTCGCGACACCATTTGAGATCGTTCCTTCATTGAATTTCAATGAAAGCTCATCTGTTCCTATTACAGTCCCGTCTGATACCTACTCAAATAATTCTCAAAAATCACCCAAAACTGCAAATTCTTCTAAATATTTTTCAAGTTCTTCCGATCAAGAAATATCTATTAATCTTACAAATAGAAATAAATCATTGTCAGACAATACAGGATTATGTTTGTCTAATTCTGTGCACATAGGCAATACTGTGGATAATTTAAGTTTAGATTCTCATATTTCTGTAATTAACTCTAATAAAATTTCTTCTGCTATTCCCACAGTCATTAATAGGCTATCAAATTTACCATCAAATCTATTTTCAGAAATAAGTTCTGAACCGAATTGCAAGAGAATGAAGTTGAATGACAGTTTAGACGTTATAACTTGACCTAATGAAGTAATTTCATTATCTTTATAATCGTGCATTTATATTTCTACTACTTATATAACATGAATTTGTTATATGTAATTTACATTGTTGAATCTTTCTATTGTTAGATCTTTTTATGCCCACTTGTAATCATAATTTATGTGTTTTTGTAAGGCATCACTTAAAATAAAACCGATTTTCATATCAAATAGACTATTTTTTATTTATGGCAATGTAGTCTGAATGAATATGGAAAGAGATTTGAAATGAATGATTTAGATATTGAATTATAGTGTTTGTGTAAATGGAAAACCCTTATATCAATTTATTAAATTGGGGACCGTGGAATCCGTGGTGACATAACATTTGGTAATGATATGTTAACACATTGCTAGTATAATGACTTATTGTTGCCAAGCCTGGTTTCATTCTCTCTCACAAAAGTAAAGCAGGGTTATCCAAAAGAGAAGTATGTATTTATTGGGCAGAGAGTATAAATTACAAACAGTGAGTGAAATAGTGAAAATGAGATGCATCCAACTGGTAGAGAAAATGATTATGAAAGAACGCGATCACACAATGAAAGATAGCTTAAAACTTTTACCCAGTAGCAAGAGACTCAGTTCTTTTTTGTAGAACAAGTAAATATACAAAATTCATTTGTGCCACAGCCAATTTTTTCTTTGCAATGGTAATCATTAATTAAACTTTTTCTTTTACAATAGGTTTGTACACTACCTATAACTAAACTGTTAAAAGCTACTATTTAACTGCTGAACAGTAGAGTAGGCAGGTATTTTTGATCTTATTTGTGTATACTTATATCAATATGTTTTGTTTATATTTTTCTGTTATTGTACATAACTCCAATTCTTGGCAATTTTAAACAACTTTATAAAGTGTAATCATTTCAAAATTTATTTTTGAGACGTCTTCAATCAAAATAATTACCCTCTTGTTAACTTTTTAATGATGGAATTATTTGAATCGATTGTATATAAATTCAAATTTCTCTATGTATGATCCTGATAAAATTAAATATAGCACCAATAATTTTATTGCAAATGAGCAGCTGATAAATGATCACTGAGTGTTAGTTAATATAGAATAATAAATCAAACCATCGATGAAAATAGATGATAAATTTATTGTAGTGTATCGAATAAAATGCAATTGTTACATTAATAATATTTATTCATTGTATAATTAACAATGTCTGTAGCGCAGTTTAACATAGCACAAAATTCAGTGTATGATAGTACAAAAGTTTTGTTAAATAATAAACAAAATTTCATGTGCATTAAATTTAAATTGTAAAAATGTGTATTTTGAGAGAACGTTTGAACAAAACAGGATCAGATATTGATCTTAGTAAAGCGGGATCGAGTTGGTTCCAAATTATATATATATAAATAACATTTTCATTAGTCCATAGAATTTTAATCTTTCAATTTATTTAACATAATAATTTAATAAAATTATATTATTGAATATATAAGTAAGTTTTATTAATTAATAAGTAATTTTTCGTAACATAATTGATATCAGTTAAAAATTAATAAAATTTTTATATATCAATAAATATTTGTTTTATATTGCTAATAAAAATTGATTTCAAACGAACTTTTATGTTTCGCTTCTTTACAGTTTTATCCAATTGCAGTTTTATCATCTGTTTTGGCAGATGTTACATATTAAATTTAAGGTATTTATTTTTTATTTAATGAAATAATGTATATAATACTATGCAATTGGTTATTCCATCCTTTATAAAAGTAATATATTTATTTTGCAAAAAATGGTACACTACTATTGTAGTCTGTAAAAGGCCTGTATTAAAACAACATACAATACAAAGGATGTAAAATATGATATAATATAGAAAACATGTAACCTTACCATAAAAGATTAGTAATAACTAATAGAACTGTTATTGATGTTGAACATTAATTCCATATATGTTGTTGTCACTATATAATAAAGGTCAATGTCTCAAGTACTGCATAATATGTTAGTAATGGAGTGCAAATTTGGATGGTTTGCAAACTGGCCAGATAGAGTAGGAATCCATGCTCCATCCAACAGTTTGTGAACCATCTGGACAAAGTAAGAATAAAAGTATTACTGGATTGATCAGCATTACAGTTTAATTAAAAAACATACCAAAGTAATAATAACAATTTAAACAAATTTTATATACTATTGGCAGTTAAGTACAGTGCAATTATGCTTAATGTTGACAACAGTATTGAAAAATATATAATTTAATTAGATAGAATTAACATATTTAGAATTATTATCTTTAAACACATATTTTTTCACATAACCATACTTTTCATCAAACATTCTTGATCTGTTTTATGGATCTGGAATTTTATTAAAAGTAGAAAAGACATTTATAGACCTACATATATATTTAATACACAAATATAAAATAGTTATATATTTCATAATTGATGACAATAATACTTCAATTGACATGGATTTTTGTCAAACATTCTTAATCCATCCAGATTGATCAGCAATTATTATCAATCAAATTACAAAATTTCCCTCTAACTATGTTGTCTATGTATTATACTTATTCATGATCTATCCAAATGGATCAAGAATTATTATTGATCAAATTACAAAGTAAAAAATAAATACATATTTATATTCTTCATTTTAGTTATTCCCTCTAACTATGTTGTGTATGTATTGTACTTATTTATGATCCATCCAGACAGACCAGAAATTATTATTGATCAAATTACAGAGTAAAAAAGAAATACATAGGTACTTATATTCTCCCTAAAAGTCATTCCCTTTAACTATGTACCATATACAATTAATTTTAAACTATAACTTTATCAAACAGTTTGATTTGAATAATATATTGACAGATATTATTATATCAGATCAACACAAGTTAAAACTTATATAAATTAGAAACCAAAAATTTTATTTATAAGTTTGTTTAACTGACACATTAATTTTAAAAACATAAATCTTTAATTTTGTAAATGATAGTTTCCAATTTCTTCCATAGGGAATTGAGTTGTAGTATTTTTAGTATTTTTAATTTGTTGAATGGTTCAGGAAGTGTCCAAATTCACACTCTGTCACTAACATATATTCATGACATTTTACTATGACAATTATGGCCAATATATAGTTTATGCAGTGCTCCATTTTATATATAAACAGATAGGAATTTTCTAAAACCTTGTATGTGCAATTATTGCTATTGAAAAAAGACATGAAGATCTAAAACATCTTAAGTTTAGCACTGCATATATTTTTCTATATCTTCCTTTAGCACTGTATATAGCCTGCATTCCATCTTTAATCTGTATATTTTAAAATTTTTCTATTTTATTATTTATATATGAAATTTTTTATTGTATGCTGGATAAATCCTCCTTGGGTTATATGAAATGCAGGCTGGCAAATACTTATAGGCACTTATTCTATTAAAATCTATATTAATCTAAATTTTTATAGTATCACCTGCTACAATTCAACTATGATTAAGAAATTTAAAATGTCCAGTGCTTAAGATTTTTGTTATATAAGTAGGTTCTGCAGATTTCATAATTTTATTATAAATTAATTGTAGCAGGAAATATCATACCCACAGTGAAGTTATATATAAACATACTATCAAATACAATCAAATTAAAGTAATATGCCTATAATTTCAAATTTACTGATCAAATTGAAGTTTTTTGCCTGACATGCTGGATAAGAAATTTAAATGGATTCATTTTAGATTTCTGATCTAGTTAAAGTATAGATATATAATGTCTATGGTAGAGTTGAATTAATTATGTGACTGGCATCTGATTAGCCCAAAAAAGAGACTCATATAATTTAGAAATTAGAACTGTATTTCAAAAATTTAAACCACTCTAAAAAATCTGTATATAGAAAAACCTATTAACTGTTAACCACAATAACACATACAACATATTAAAAAGAAAATTATAAACAATTGATTATAATATCTGCATAAAAATACTTATATAAAAGTTTTCCTATGTCAAAATTTCATAAAATTGAAAAAGATTGAAGCTTGTATAAAAAATAATTATAAAAAAACATTTAAATTATCATCATATTATTAAGTGTATGTCCATATTAAATGTTTAAAAAATAGTTGAAAACAACAGGTCTATGCATGGTACACATTTTAATATGTATTTGAATTACTACAGATAGTTTATATTTGTTGTAAATTAACATCTTTAAGGGGCCATTCTGAAATGATGTCACACAAAAATCAATGTTTTTAAACCCCCTTGCCCCTTTGTCATGGATCATCACATTCTTAGCCACTCTAAGGAATGACATCACAATAGGTATACCCCTCTCTCAACAACATGATAAAAATCATTCTGAGAAATTAAACAATGAAAATATGAATTTTTGTCTTCAACAATAAATAGATTTCTGCTCTGTGGTGTTAAAATTTTTTAACCAACCAATTGTATACATTACTTGTTTTAATTCAATTTTGCTACAATAAAAAATATTACAAAAAATTATTTACCCACAGACTCTGGCCACATAATTAATTCAATCTGGCATAAAAGTACCACACATTAGAATATGCTTATTATATAAATAATGTAGAGTATGAAGTATTAACTGGAGACACTTTAATATACAATTAAATAAATATTTTATTTTATAATTATTAATTAGAACATAAATTTTGATTTATTTATGAATATTTTTCATGTTATTATAATTTATTTATTAGTCAATAATGCCCAGGTATATTTCAATATATACATACAGCCATAGTTAATAAAGTTAGCAATGTCACTTTTAAATTATAATTTTAGTATTTTAAATAAATATAGTATATTTAAATAATTATTTTTAGATTAAAAATTAATCAAACCTATAAAACATCTATTTCTGAAAAGTATCAAGCAAATACATATACCAAGGCAGGATTTTTTTAATGGCAATTATTGCCAAGAACTTGGGCATTTAGCCCAATTCACTAAACAGATAGGAAATGGCTAAAATCTTGGGCAGGTATGCAGCAAGCCTAAAAGATATTGCCACATATACATCAAGGCTAAAACATTATTGAAACATACATACAATATAATAACATTTAATATTATTATAAATAAAGCTGAAAAAATAATTATTTGATACCAATTGTATATAATGTTGTATTTGTTTCATAAACCAATTTATTTATATCCATATATACATGCATACCAATATTTTAGTAGGCTTAATGCATGTGTGTACTTGTTATGAAAATATGAAAATTATAATTTTTAAAAATATCAAACCTTAGATTATTTCCAAATTTATTTTTATACTATTTTTTAAATGAATTTAGCAGCATGTCTGCAATAATGATTCTCAAATGGGGATTAATTCACTTCAAACAAACCCATTTAAATCTGCTAAACATATAGCTGACACAGCTGCCTGCCATGATTGAGAGTCTGTTGTTAGGCTCAAACTGACAAAATCCTCAGCATTGCAAACCACAGCCATTCCATTCCTGAATAACTCATTTTTAAAACTTAATTTAAAACAATATATCAAAGGTTTACAAAATAAAGTAAGGATAAAATAGTGATAAAAACAAATATTGATAAAAGTATATAACTAAAATGTTTAAGGGCTTTGCCTTCAACCATTAACATTATTTCAAAAATATTGCAATTAGCTAATGCAAATGATTTTTTTATAGTTTTTTATTGGTAAATTATTTTATTTAATTAATTAATTTATATTGATGTAATATTTATAACCTGGCATATCCTACTAATTTTTTTTACAACTTTGATAATTTTTAAATAATTTCAATTTTAAATATTTATATAAAAAAAATTTTTCATGACATTATTTATCATATTTATTAATCCAGATTTTAGATTTTTTTAAATTTCTAACTTTAAGATATCAGCTTAATAAATTAATATTTTAGATAAAATATAATAAAGTTCTATTCAGTAGTTTTATATTAATTTTTAAAATAGTTTTTTAAAAAATACCTCTTCTTTATGACAATAGAATTAAGAAATGTCTCACTCCAGTTGTAAAAAAAAATCGTCAAAAATCTGAGATTTCTCTTAATTTGAAGATATTTGATTGATCATTATAATTTAGGCCCCAACAATTTAAACAAGTGGAAAACACCCTGGCTATTGTTTATATTTCTTTGTAATTATAGTTTATTATTAAAGTGAATGATAACAATATGCTTCATAACTTGTTATAATTCTGTTCATAAATGTCTATCTCACCGTATTCTACCTATTATAATTTTTATATATTTTTTGCAAAATATATAGCTTATACAAACTTTCATGTGAAATATAGTATTTTACTAAAATATTATGTGAAAGAATACCAAACATCATATCTATAAAATAATAGAGAAACTGTTATTTTTGATTGAAAATAGACTAGTAAGATTGCTTCCATAGTAAGTAGGCTAATAACTATTATGGAAACACCTTTTTTTACATATAAAATAATGGGTATATTATACAATGTATGAAATTATTTAGGTATATTATGATAAGAAAAAAACCTCTCCATTATAATGTTATCACACAGATTTATTTATCAATGTATAAGAACAATCAAATATAATTTGTTATAGCTTATGTAGTAAATAAACCATTCTTATAGAAACTAACTTTATTTAATAGCTAACTTTACATTAGGCAACTTATAATTATTGGTCCTTTTTTACATTCATCTTAAAACGAGTGATTGTATGGGGCCTGCTCATTTTATAGTTACTCAAATTAGAAATATTGCACACTGCATCTCACACAGGAGAGTATTATCAATTGTAAACAATGAGCATGTTCAAGATTCTTATAATATGAGTTTCTGTCTATTCAATAATATACACATGTAGTTCATGAGTGTCTAACTGCATTGTGCAAACAGTATGGCAATATTTCTCACAGGAATTCCAGCAAATTTTCTATAATCCAATGAAAATGCATACATTTCCTTCCTCTACAGCAAAAATAAACTTATTTGCTTGCATAACAAAGGTTCTGCTTATCTTGGGTCCATGTAAGACCCAATCCGTTGGGTTGATGGACTTGTATCTTGGGTCCATGCTGTAAATAAGAGGTTAACATAATTTCAATAATGCTTTTTATAATAATAAACAAAAGGTAATTATAAAAAGACCCACCATTAGTTTTAAACTATATATTCCACCTAGACCATTGTAGTAGATGTTCTAGACCAACCTATTAAAATAAAACAAGTGCATTCATTCATATTATTTCATTTTAATTTATAGTTTGCATAATAAACAATCTATTTATTTTAACTTATGGTTAATTTTTATATAATTTTAATGATTACCTTATTGATTAAATATCAGTAAGAATTTCTGTAAAGGTATAGGTTTTCCAATAATGGTAGCTGATGTATTGTTTATCTTAGATATCAAACTAAGACTCAATTGATAAGATAAGTTTATTGACTGAGTGTATGACTGAGGATACGGGTTTGGTTCACTGGCCATTAGGCCAGATTGGTTATATATAATATAGAAAGAATATACTATAATAATATTGGTCCATAAGAATGTTTACATAACAATAGGATACACCAGTAGCTATATATATAGCTATGGTATTAATTCTATTGAAGATTACAAAGTTTTTTTAGTACGAATTGTAAAGAGGTATTATAAAATATTCAATTTAGTATTTTAATTCCCTAATATTTGTAATTAAAATATATAATAGAAATATTAAAGTACTTATTGTATTGTATTTTAATTACTACTATTAGTATTTATTTTTTGGCGTTAGTTATTTAGTTTATTTATATATATTAATACAATTAAAATAAATCAGATTTGAAATTCATGAAAAATATAATAAAATTGATTATTGATATTGCAGTTAAATTATTTTAATCAAATGAGATTTCCTCCTAAAAAGTTTTCTAATGTTTTTATATCATTGTGCAGCGTTGTGAATTTTTAAAATATATTTGTGTTAATATTGCATATTTAAACCATTCTAAACAATATTTGTATTCTTTTATTTTTAGATAAAATTTAATATGGCACTTCAATGAATTTATCATGATTCTTTCCTAAAACTCAATAAGATAAAAGTAATGACATTTTTATTATAATTATTACGGAGAGTGGAGTTCATCTGATGTATCCTAATCGTCTTTCAATACCTGGATTTGTACAGCCTCTTAATCCGCCTGGTAAAGCAAGAAGTGTTAGTAATTCTAGCATCAATGGTCGTGATATCATTTCAGATGCAGAGGTAAAAGCGTTCATGCATATTGCAGATGGGAAAGATGTAGAGGACAGCCATATTTGGAATACAACAACTCAAGAAAGAATTGAACAAACTCTTACTTCTACAGTAGGAGATATATTCTCACCAAAACACGCTGCTTATAGTACACCCAACTTGGCTTATATACTTAATGGTGCTGCCCGAAAAGGTGATGGAAATAATTGCCTGAATGTTGTAACTAAGATGACACGAACCAGAAGCTTTGGGGATGCAATGATAAAAGCTACAGCATCAAATTGCATCGGCAAAAACCATGACAAAGCAGGCCCAAATGGATTGCAGTCTCAAAGAAATATTCCAGACCTTGCTAAAAGCTCACCCAATCTAACTCGGTGCGTGCACCATCGAAGCAATGGATCATTAACTGATTCTATAGAAAGTAGTAGCGGGGGTAGTGTGTACAAACTTGAGGAAGTGTCTTTGCAGAATACAGTATCACAAGGTCTTTCAAGTGATTTTGAACCGTTTAACAGACGTTCCGAATCCAACTCTTCAGTAGGAAGAAAAAAGGGAAAACGAAATGACCCTAAAAAGGGTATTACACGGTCAGCCTTTTCTAGTTCACCAGAATCACTTGCTAGTAATTCTATTTTTCCTGGAATCGAGCGCTTAGTTCCAGGTAGTGTGTCTGCTTTGGTGTCTACAAACCCAACTGTCAAAGGACCTTTCCGTTCTGCTCCACAAATGCCCAACTCTTTAGATGATACACTCACAGAAATCCCATTAGATGCTGCTCCAGATCTCACTAAAGAAAATCTTAGTCCACAGTCTTCTAATGATAAAAATTGCAGAAATGCATTGGACATCACTTCATTGTCTCCGATTTCTCACCATGTTCAATTGAGTCAAAGTCCAGAACTTTCCGATTCCTCCGATATAGAAGATCTAATTCACACAGATCCTGATTTTCTTGAGTCATTTCCGACGAATCATCTTTCCATGCCCAGTGTAGAGGATGGTTTATCCAGCGGGAGTGAGCCGCCTTCTCCAAAACCATCTCCTCTACCAGAACGCAGGTACCGTGGAACCTCTTCTCGTTCTGATTATGCGCATCGTTATCCGGACAGTGATGATGATTTCCGATCTGTTATTACACCAGGAGGGGGATCAACCAGTAATGACAACAGCGACGGCCTCTTAAATCCCAAGTTAATGCGTGCTATAACCAAAGATATTAATGACATTAAGCGCACAATGGCTGAGAATATAGAACTGCCTCCCGTGCTTCGACGATACAGCAGCAGTGCCTCAAACAATTCAACTACCTCCTCAGAGTTGCCACAATCCTCTCACCGATCTCAACATTTACCAGATCTTCCCTTGTCAAGTGTTAAACTCTCATCTCCTCCGGGGTTGGACACTTTAGCTGCTAATAGGCAATCTAGTCAAACCCACAATCCCACATCTCTTCACAGACAACATCATTCTTTCGGCAATGTTGGAGATAGGAAACCCCTGCCTCCTAATGATACAGTAGATAACTCTGGCCTACATAATCGACAGGAGTATAATCGATCATTCCATCTTCCGAATCCACCATCACCACCTCACAAGTTGTCTGTCCTACCTTTAAATAAACACCTTGGGGAAAAATTGGTGCAACCTAAGGAACCTGAATGGACCAGAAATGTGTAAGTGTGTTTTGAAATTATTATATTATTTTTATGTAATATTTTATTAATTCTAGAGCAATTTTTGTATCAGTTTAAATTATTTTTTTGCATCAATAATAACTTAATTAAATAACAGTTTTATTTAAATATATTTTTAAATAACTTTATTTCTATTAATAATATTGCTGCAATTAATATGTATACTATTTTTGGGAAAGCTTTGACATCGTTAATCTGTAAACGATAATCGAATTTAATATGGAACAAATTTTAGTTATAGTCGTTGTATAAACATCACTTACGTTATCTACAGTATATTTTCGAGTATGAGTGAATTTCTTATTTATTTATTTCTGTCTGTGTAATATACACCAGTAAATAATTTAAAATTTTACGTTTAAAAATCAACATTAAATCGAAATAAATCTTCAAGTTGTGGGGTCCTCTGGGTATACTTAAAACAAATTTACGAGCGAGAACGATTGCCACAAAATTTCTAAAACAAAGTCATCGCTCAATGACATTTCCTTTATTCAAAAAGAAAATTATCAATCAAAATATGTTGAAGTTGTCTAATTTATTAAATGTTTGCTTGAATCAAATTTGTTTCATGAGAATTAATTATTTGACTCTAAAAACACCTATATGCTTCCATCATCAAATAATGCTCTATTTTTTATTTAGTTTTATTTTTTTCAAATATCGATTGTTTTATGACATATTGAAGTTACTAATTTAATGATTGAGTTTAAAATAAGCTCGTTAGAATAAAACTATATTTATATAAATATTTAAAACTATAATTTTATTGTTGGACCATTTGAAAAATTGTCCTTGGATGTCCAGTTAGTATAATGTTTTTATTTACGCATTTAAAATAGTATGCGTTTCTATTAGATTTATTTATGTCCCACAATAACGGTTAGTTATTGATTTATTACGTATATATTGCAACTGTAAACTACGTCATGTTCAATCGATAGAAAGTAAAAGTAATGCACTTACCAAAAATAGAACAAGTATAAACTTATACTTCGCCAAAATTTTGATGACTTTGGGAAAATATGCTGATAGAAAATTATATATAGGTATGTGCATTACGATTTATAAATATTCCTAGTTTATATAGAACAATTTATTGATTTTTGTGTTTATATTGTTCAAATGTCATTAAAAAAGTCATTCAAATGTCATAATTTGTATTGTAATATATATTTTAAACTAACAATTCGCTATTGTTATTTTCCGTATTATTACGTTATAGTTTGTATTCGTTAATACATTCAATACATAATTAATGTGTAAGTTAAACATCAATTTAGATTTAAGTAAAAGCATTATTTATTTATTTTGATCTTCAGAAGTTACATTTTCAGGAGAATATTTAATTTGCTCTTCTCATATTTTTGTTTGTAAATTGTAAACTCTTTCTATCGTTCTTATACTTTTCAAGAAACAGTTAACTCATATGTCTGGATCAAGACTATTCAGGAACCGTTTATCTCTCAAAATTTATAAGAGTTAAATAGTTACGAGTAGCTAACTATGTCTGCTTTGTCGAAATAATTCAGCTTACTAGATACTTATATTACTATATTTTTAATTGTATAGGTTTAAAAAAATTTATAGTGTTATTATAAGAAATACATTAAAATAAAATCTGGTTTTCAAACATTCAAAAAATAGTCTTCTAATTGATATTCTCTAATAGTGTTTTATGGTTTTCTTCCATAATTAAATGCGTTTTTCGGAAAGGTTAATCTTTAGTTTTATGCCATAATTAATATGATTTTCTCCATGCGAAGTATAATAATATCTTGTATATGGCATTCTTCGCTCTCAATTTGTAAGGATCTGTAAATGACACAGTTCTATGTTCTTCATAAGTTGGCACCACTGCAGGTTTTTTGGGGATATATAAAGACCGGTCTCTAGACACTGTTATTCCTCTTCTTGTTTGGGAGTCCCCTTCATCAAGATAACAAATATCTTTTCAATTAAGATTCTTCGTCAACGACGGCCAAGTATTTCACTTTCTTCCCTTCATTTCACCAGTTTATCTTCGTGACTGACGGAAAACCCAATTTTCATCGAATGCTGAGACAGTTCAGCCTAGAGTCTACGACTTGTTCGAGTAAAAAAATGTAGATCGAGGGAAAGAAAACTTCGAAGCGAACTGGGGAAGATTGAAGGAGATGAAAAAAGGACTAAAACTTCTTGAGATGAGATGCAATCCACAATTTCTCTCTTGCGTTTAAAAGCAGTGGTGCGAGGCAGCAAGTGTATTTAAGGGCTGTAGGATCTTCATGTCTCTCTCCCTCTCTCTCACTTCATCTGGCTTGAAGTTGTTCTGGTTTGTCTCAATTGCCACGCTCCACTCCTTCACTGGCCGAGAAAGAAGTGGGCACAGAGAAAGCGAGCGGAATAGAGTTGATCTCACAAACACGGGTCTTCAACAGCTTGTAGAGCTGCTCTCTATATAAAAAAGTGATCCGAATTTGAGGTTGGGATAATGCTGTTTGTGTCTACAGTTGAGGGGAAGCTAGTACAGTTCGCCGATGACTAAGTGTTTCCTGTAATTCTACATAAACACTTAGCTAAAAACTTTGAAATCAGTAGTTATTGAGTCATCGATTTGCGGCAGATTTAATTGTGATTTTTAATGATAATTATATAACTGGCCCAAGGGTGAAAAGTTAAATTGTGTTAAGATACTCAGGTTATCTTATCTTTAAAAAATAATTTTAGGTCAGTTAAATGTACATGTTAAATAAATACAACCTTTTGTGTAAAATTCTAAATGTTTATTTTATATTGGTTATATTTAGTATCTTGTATAATTATTTATGGCAATCGGTTCTAATATACTTTTATAACAATAGTTAATTAAGTATTTGTCTGTTATACAGTGATTCCTCTTCTGGAAGTATACAGGAAAGTCCAACCTCTGACAGTGAAAACAGCCCGACTCCTCAACGGGGCAATGGCTGGTCATCGCACAAACGTAAGTCCTGTATAGTTACTGATTTCTACTTCCTCTGTCTCAATCAACTTAATCGATAATGATTACTTATATTTTATTATTATTGTAAACAGTGTTATTCATCGAATCAACTCTCTTTCTCTCTTATTCACTCTTACTCTAGCTTTCTTGTTTGCCGCTTGGTTGCGAGAAATTTGCCATATAATTGCTGCGGAATTATTATGCACTGCTCGGCTCGCTCCAAAGATTCCCTCTAATTGAGTTTGTAAGATGTTGAAAAAGTTGGGCTCGGGTTTAGTTTATATAGTCGAGTTCGGCCGGGATCTTTATCTCTTTCTTTATAGATTTACTTCTTGTTAAACTTTCATAAAAGTGTTCGCCGCTCACGTGGTTATATATCGTATAAAAATTACCGTTATGTATAAAAATAGTTTAGTCGAATGGTCTAATCGTTCTCAGCATTATAAAAGATTCTCTGTTGATTTTATTCACTAGTTTTAGTAATATGGCGAGTTAATTTATCTGCGCCAAAATCTTGTCAGTTTGTTGGTAGAGTTTGTTTTCCAATATTTAACTAATCAATATGATTATCTTTATTTAACTGCTTCTATGGATGCCACTTTTACACACAATATATATTTGTCTTTATCTTTTTCAGTTGTACCTAAAAACTGTAAAGGTCTCAGTTTTATATTTTGAAGTATAGTATGCAATAGTCGAATAAATTAGAAAAGTTGTCTTCCAATTCCCAAAGCTCCAAGATCCGACTCCGTTTGAGAAAATAATTTGTCATAAAACATGTGTTATTTATTTATGTTTGTCCAAACCCCTAGGTAATTTATTATGTTTGTGGTCATTGATTAATATATTTTTGAGAAGCATAAGTTATTGGCAACATTAACGTTATTAAACTAACAATAATATTAATATAGTTAAGTTTTCTTTTTTCCTGTGTAAAATAAAAGCATAGATAAATAGATAGAACACAATATAGAAAGTCATTTTGGAAATTTGAACATTGCATATTTATCGATCCACACTTTGTTGACGAATTGTAACTAAATTTCATTTCCATTTTTTCTGTTCAGAAAAATCTACTTACTTTATAGTAGTTTAAAATTTTTGTACTAGCGAAGCTATTTTTATCTCATACATGTTTATATAATAAAAATCTTAATATAACCTAAGTCTTTCAAAAGTTGTCAGCATTGGCTTCTTCTAAATAAAGAACAATGGATTGACAACATTCTTTGTTATATTATATATATAGTTAAGTGTATATAATATGATTGGGGTTACAACCTCCATTAGTCATCTTTAACTATTACTAATCAGGTACATTAATAATATATTATATTACCTACTATTATTTTCTAATTTTAACTAGTAGTACTATATGCTGCATCATCTATACTTCCCTGTAACTTGCAATCAATGATCAGTTTTTGTTTGTAAACTATTCATTCAAATTTCCGATGAAGTCTCACACAACAAATTAATCTAAGAAGGATGATGAAACTAGGAAACCTTGGCTCATAATAATCCCCGTAATAGGTACGATACAGTTTGTAGTCAGATTATACATAGAATATATCGTTGATAGAAACGCATGCCCGAAAGTTTGCCCCTTTGGAACAAATCACTTCTTCTTAAATTTTGGGAAATCTTAAGCAGTCAACTCCGCCCACTATTGCGTCTTTATCTCTTTCTTTGCATTTGTTTTGCGGCTTAACTTGACTCCGTTTTGCTTTATCTCCTGTTTTCTTCGAGTTGGACTTTTGGAGCAGTCGGCTTTTAATAAAAGATAATTTCAACGATCAATAAAGTGTGTGCCATTATTTTTTTACATCTCTTTATTTGCGTCATGCGTCATTTTATAGGAGGGCAGTTATACGATAACAATTTTCATCATTTCATTCATTTAATTCGCGTGTTTTTTATTACTGAATATTATTAAACAAAATATAAGTTTACTTGATTTTAAGGGAAGGAGAGTCAATTTTACAAAATAGTTAATTTTTTGCAAAATCGCAATTCCATAATTGCAACTTTTAATATTATTTGAAAGTGACTTTTTTATTTAGCTGCATCATGTTGATGTTAGCTGTTTACGACAAACTTGTGAATGGATCGGTGCTACTCTCGCCATTTAAACACATTATTGTAGTGCAGCAAGTCTTGTCCAGATTACAGTCGTTCGAGAGTTGAAACATATTCTGTTCTATTTAATTAAAATCTCATAAATATTAATTTGTTATTATATAGTCAATGTTCTGAGTTACAATTTACAAGATACCTACTGTATGGAGAGGCAGGGTTCCCACTGACCTGGAAAACCTGAAATTGTCAGGGAATTTGGGTATGACTGGAAAAGTCAGGGAATTTGCATTACGTACGTATTTTTGCGTAATTATAAACGATTAGTATAGAATAAAAAACTGCAATTTACCTGAAATATATTTTCAAAACCTGGGAATGTCAGGAAAATTGATTTGCCTAAATGAGTGGGACCCTGTCAGAACCACCTACAACTATAGTTCAGCTATTTTTCGTTATATTTCATCTATATACGAATATGAAAGGTGAACCTACAGTAAGGAAGAACGTCATTAATAGTTACTTTTAATGTTACATTACAATATGTTTTTAAATAAATATCTTATATACCTACGCTTGATTCAATGCACAGAATAGATTATGTAAATTATTATCTGTGGCCACATACATTACTCTCTGAACAGGCACCTACGCACCCCTTCTGAGTCCATTAATGCAAATTATCATATTTTAAATATATTATAAGTGGGGTTTGCGGTTACCCAGGTATTACATTATATGAGTCTGAGACAGCCCTCTCACACTGCAGAGGGGTGTTGAGATACCCAACCTATAAGTTTATTTCAACAGTACACAATTACTAGAAGTATATATTACCGGATACCCTGAGAGTGTATAGAGCCAGTGGATATCTTACATATACCTACTTTATCTGTCTCTGTCTCTCTTTGTGCATACAAGGTCGTTTTCGGGTGAACTTTTCCACCAGTTTGTTGTAGTTTAGTTTTATAGTAATAAAAAACTTACATAATATTAATAAATAGATATTTAAATAATTCTCCTATTCTTTATATTTTCTTCTGATTAGGTTTTCAAAAACGGTAAGATTTTATTTTCCAATAATCTGTTTTGGTTGACTGGTTTTTTGTTGATAACTTTTTTTTTAAATAATATAAATCATTTGTATTGATTTCTTCAGCCACTACAAATTCAGACACCCTATGCAATGGAAAAGACTATAAAGATGGTGGAGGTATTTTATCCTTTATTTAAATCTGCACTCTTTTATTGTGGTTTTGATGTTGTTGTGTATCAGTCAGTCTCCCATTAGTGCAATCCAAGAGTTGTCCTTTTGGTTGCTGAGGGGCTAGCATGTTGCTTATAGATTATAGTCAGTGTTGTCTTGTTCCGTTTCATTTATATTATTTTTTATCTATTTATTAAATTTCACAATAAAATTAGGAAATTTTAACCAAACATGGTTTTCAGTTTTTGAAATCACTTCTCCGATATATTCTTAGAAAACAAAGTCAACTATACAGTTTTTATTTATTTTTATTAACATCGATAAAACGACAAATCCATTTTTATAATCCAAATGTCAAAGAGTATGTAGATATAGAGTATCTATGTTTTCTATGTTCAAATTCTATCTCGATTGGTGTGTCAATCATTTTATGTGTGTTTCCTATGTATATGTGATAAAAGTGCTTTATATCATAGAGGCAGATATTGCCACATTGGAATAATAATTATTATTAGAACATTAATCAATTAATATATTATCATTGATGTTTTATCGTTTATTAATAAATTATATATACTATGGTTTAATTCTTTTACTAACCTGACTTTACGGGATAATATAAATTTTAAATGTTTTGCAAAATTTCGAAGCATTTATGAATCTTATATTTTTACTTAATTAGAGCGGACATATTTTCAGAGTTTTTTGGTACGATAGCGAATAAATAAAACGATTCACACTATTTTTGAGCTCATCTAAAATTCAATCGATTTAGCAGTAATAATAAAGATGAATTGTATATAACTTTTGATAACCATTATTTTGATCAATTTGTATCTGCGCAGTATCGTTAGAATTACACGATTCAGTTTATGTTTTATTATTTTGGTCAAATAGTGATCACCCAGCACTCATATGTCTATTGACCAAAACCTCGTACCCTTCAGGAGTCTCTCTCACTTTCACTAAATCTGTTTAGTCCAAATGATGGAAGCGACGCATCCTGCTAATGTTATCTGCAAAACACTTCATTTGCATAAATGTCAAACACAAAATGTTCTTTCTACTCCATCCGATCTCTTTGATTATAGAAGAACAACAAGAAAGTTCTCAAAGGAGAACTATATACAGAGATGGTTCCAATCAATATTGATTGGCAAAATAGTAGCTGACTGATTCTTGTTAGTCACATATTCGCACACAGCGAGAGATGCGCAGTCATTTATTGATTTCTTCCCTCTAGATAATAATTATCTTGAGCTGATCTGTGCTCTGTTTTCTTCTTCTGTCATCCATCGCAATCTGTCTAACCCGTCCGATAATAAATTGTAAGAAAATTTGTTCGGTTTTTGCGCGCAGTGGAAGACAATTCCGTTTCTATTGGTTTCCGATGGAGTTTTTATTATCTAGATCATGGTCGCTATAAATCATGGACGGTCTCTATTTGAGTTTGTCGGCATTTTATTATAATTGGAAAGAAATAAAATTCATTTAATAATTTGGGAGTGTTCTTACTTTTGCAGATGCAGCTGATATTATCATTAAAATCCGAAAAGTTTGCGCACATTTTAATAATTTCATTTGGTTTTATGCGCATATATGAGTTCTTTTATTTTAATTATATATATTATATTCTGATCTAATTCTCGGCTGTCAACTCTTCTAGTCCACTCTCTTCTGTTTCTACAACTTGAAATATTGCTTTCACTGGATTCGATCCTACCCCTCACGCCACACTCGTTTTTTTATTGAGCGTCGCATTTTCAATTTGAATGTGGTAGGTGAGTGTATTGAGTGAGAACGGTCAGTCCTCTATGTATGATTCTTCGACCACATCTGTCTACTTTAATTAGGCGGTCAGTTTCATGAAACTAAATTAAAACTCACTGAAACCTATTCTACTTATGTGCGTATATTATACATATACAATCTTTTTGGATATTGCTACCGAAAGATTCTACTTTTTTGCTGAATTAAATTATTAATTTTGTTTTTTGAATGTTTGTGATTAATTTTTTAACGTTTTTCAAGGGTTGTATTTTAGTTAAAATTTTAAAATTAATAAATAATTTTTTTCTTGATTAGTTCAATTTATAATATGTCCATAATATGTTTTTTGGATCCTTCACTACCTACAATGTAAGAGTAATATGTTTTACTATAGTAACAAAATGGGGTGTTAAATAAATACATTTTTAAAATGTGTAAGTTCCGACAGTAATTTGTATATAGTTAGTTATCTCTCTCGCAAAATTTTACTCAGAAATCAATTTTGAGGAAAATGAAAAGTTACTAATTTTCTGAACACCTTAAGTTCAAGTTCCAATTGTTTTTTTCATTAGATATTATGTCTAGTTTGAATTGTATGCAGCATATCATTGCATGTGTCGTCTTGTATAGTATAGTATATGTGACTTGATGTGTATTTCAGCTATCTTTACTAATATCTAAATATGTGAGTATTTTAGAGTCTTGTTTAGTTTATTAGGACGAAGTTCATCTCACGCCAGAATAATTTTTACAATTTGGTCACAAATTTAAATTTTGTAATGTTGTAATTAGTTGGTAGATATAGCTGCTGCATAATCATCTAGATAGTTATCAATAAATTTAAATCGATATAATTTTTCGCCCCTGTATCTAAATATTTTTTTAATTTAAATCAATTACGAAGTAGTTATGTTAACTAAGTTTGGAAGTTGACATCAATGAATTATCGATTGTTTGTGTGATTATTACAGAACTACCTCTGTCACATAATCTCCCCGGACAACAATGGACATTTCCACCACAGAATACATTGTACTCTTCTTCCAACTCCGACTACTCCACCTCATCTACACCCAATGCTTCCACACGGTCTCTATCCCCCACTGTCCCAGAAAATAGGAGGGTTAATCCCTTCATTAGGGACCAATACCGGTCTTGGCGTAAGCACAGATCCGACGCGGTTGAAAAGTTTTGCCGGACACCCAAGTCCCGAACACCCCCTGGCTCTGTTGGTCATGGTAGGACCTCCCTTACTCGTCGATATTTCACTGCAATACGCCCTGAAATATAAAATAACAAGAGCTAATTACCTTTAACTGCCATTTGTAACGCCTACACTGCTCAGCTGTTACCATCACTAGATCGTAGACTTGCCAGCTTCACATCTCTTGCTTTATCCCGGACATTCTACTTGTAGTATTGATAACATAATCATGTTCTAATTTCAGCTTAATCCCCTGGTGGAACTATAATAATACACCTGTCTTCATTATCGTGGTTGTCTATGAATATTTTATTATTTTATTTTTTAATATTAATGGTGTACTATAATTTAATCAAATTGAAACATGGCCTTATTTGCAGGTGTATAATAATCTCATTATAAACATAACGCACATTCCAGTGTCAACATTACCTCTCTTAGCTAGGTATATTATACGTAACTCGAATTTTGTATCTCCACAGAATATGAAAGTGATGAAGATACCGACAAATTGCTCACCAAACAATACACACGCGATCAGGACGTCAATATTCCCGAACTTAAGGAACAGAAAGCAATCCATGTGAGTGTACACAAGTTTTAGACCAACATGCTTCCAGTAAGCCGAGCTTTCTCACACGGATGTTGGTTGTATATGCGTGAATCATAGTCCTATTTACCAAGTATCTTATGTTCTCTGCCATATTGTGGGAACTCCTGAAACCAATCAACGTTCCTCGGGCTAATTGTATTTCTGCTATATTTCAGACTGAACGGAAGAAGAGAGGACGAGAAGGTAATATTAATATAGAAAACATATTTTTAATTCGATTTTTCTTCATATTTTCAATTCAATATGTTTCATTAATTGATTGATTCTTTTAGACTCTTATCACTAATTACCTATTTCCTGAAAAAGTTTATTTTAAAAAAAGATTTTATATATTATATTTGTATATCAATTATCAATAATTATGTATTAAATTATGAAAATAATGTATATCTTTAAATGTGACTCATTAATTAACATGTAAAGTTTTATATCCTCATTTTATAGTACAATAATCGTCAAATGCATTGATGTATCAATATATCAAATTGTTATAGTACGTTTTTTTTACATTTATAACATTATAGTAAACATTTTACTATCGCACGAGAATAAACAATTATTGAACGTGTATATCGCTCTATTAGTTACAATTAATTAATAAATCTATTATCATTTCAGTCTCGATCCGGCATCCTGACAACCCCTCAGTGCTGATAGAAGGCGTTCTCTACCGATCTAATTATCT
Organism: Vannuccia rotundouncinata; assembly: GCA_034780395.1. Lineage (NCBI taxonomy): Eukaryota > Metazoa > Platyhelminthes > Proseriata > Coelogynoporidae > Vannuccia > Vannuccia rotundouncinata. The sequence goes on from JAUZNC010032212.1 coordinate 35,162, forward strand.
GGGCAGCACCCAACTTCTTTCAGAAGGAAAGCCTTCCAAGGTGACCCGTATGATGCAAGCACAGGAGGCTGTTGGAAGGATAAAGGTACGCGACAGATTGTTAGCTTTGAAATGCAGACATTTGTGTTTAGATATGCATTTTTAAACGAAATGACTTATAAATGTTCTTTAACTCGACATTTACCTGGGTGCCGTGTGCAGATATATTATTATATTATTAGAAAATTATTTAATTCAAAATACAAATTAGATTTTCCTTCTGCATTAAATAATTAAAATTTTCATAAACTTTCTTCATAATTCAAATATAATCAATACACCCTAATTTGTTTCAAGAATATAGCTTTTTATTGATTTTCTTAACAAGAAATATTAATTGTATTTTTCATCATTTTTAATAATCTTACGTCGTGATTCTTTGTGATTTTTAAATTCCAAATATTTGCCATAACACCTTAATGGCCCTGACTCGCAATATCCTTTTAAATGAAATTCCCCGTATCTTACCACACTCTTTAATTACTATAATTTCAAATAACCAAGGTAATTTGGAACAGCCTAGATAATTATAAAGCATTGGGTTTGATAAATTACTTCGAGATAACATTCCCATAAACAACTTCTTCAACATTTTTAAAGATGACTACGTAAAACTTTTTAATAATTAAAACATTTTTTTAATTAAATCTGTGTATCTGGATCGCCGACCAAGTTACATGATTTATTCTTATGCTTCCTCATAGTTCTCTTATATATTATGAAGGGACAGCTTTTTTTGATTAGGGAATTATTGCCTTAGTTTCTGTAGTTGCCTTCTACAAAGAAAAATAGTAATTTACAGTATTTCCTTTTTGTTTTACTGATTTACTGAATAGCTTTATTTTAATTATTTATTTATTTTAGTTTACGGTGAGTAATATCGATTATTTGTGTGAATTATGATTGTTTTTGTTTATTTTTCGTTTGTACACTGATCTTTGTTTTGTTAAAAACTTTATTAATATCTACTTTAAAGCAAGAGACAATTTGATTATTATTATTTGTTTTAATTCAATATCCTACCTACTGAGTATAACATTTCAATATTATATCGATTAAATTTTAATAGATTTTCCAAAATTTTGACCATCTGTCCCAAAACCTGATATTTTTCTTTTAATTGTGGAGTATAGTATAGTATAGTCTGTTTAAAATGTCTTTTAGTAGTAAATATTTCTCGCACTTCATATTTCTTAGATGATTATTGAATGTTTCTTTAATGTAAAATGTTGCTTCTTACTTTTTATCATTTTTCCTATACTTATAAATATTATAAATTAATTTATTAAATGTGGACATTTATTAGAATTTGTGCTTTGAATTATATAATCTGTATAACTTTCCCTTGCTCTCATATATAATAAAAATTGGATAGTTTACGGTTATATTTTAATTGTTAAATATTTATGAATGAAAACTGAAGGCTACAGTAAATGACTGTATCAGTATGACAGTTATTCTTAACCAGTTCTGATAGGACAGCATTTGCCAGAGTGTTCTACTTTTCATGTAATACATTTACCCACCAGGCGCTCGGTAATCAAAACAAGCAGGACGATGAGGTAGCTATACTATTCCTTTATTTGCAGGAGCAACATCATGATCACCCGAGATAGCTAATCATTTCTTCCATTTTATGCAATTTCTGTATTAATGTTGAAATACTTAGCGGATAAATTATATCAACACGCTGAAGGGATATATCTATCTCGTGTGATCATTATTTTGCAGTTATGTCGTCTTTTTGATGTTGTACCACCCCCGAGAATAGCATGATACAATAACGATAACTGATTTGCGCGAAATGGCCGATATTGTGAATGCGTTTCGCTTTTTATTTTGTGAATGCGGCTTCTCTTCCAGTGGATGAGATACACTGAATCAACAGTGATAACAAATATTAACCACGAATAAAAAGAAACATTTTGTGTTTAAATATATAATTTTACTGAGCACGAATTAAACAAGAGCTATAGTTTATTCTTTCGCAACAGAGTTCTAGGTTATATTTCATTCTGACTATGTAGTATTAATTATTGATTTGTTTCCAATTGTGAAATAACTGTCACAATTAATTATTTATTTTTAAATATTAATAGCAATAACGACATGTGGTTAATATTCTTTTGGAGGGGTAAATAGATTTACACTATTTTAGCTTAAATTGGTTTGTTAGCTAAATTTTAATTTTGAAATATGAAAAAGGAACATTTAGAATGGAATTTATTGTCAATGTAAGTGCTAGTATTAATAATATCGATTGTTATCTGTTTAATTTTTCACAGAAATGTTTTTTTTAAATACGAACAGAGGTCGCTTATATCATTGTTACTTTGTATGTTTTTTTTTATTAAACTATTATAAAAATGTTGTCTCTGAAATAATGAAAGAAATAGCAAATTATGTTTATATTTTATTGTATGTAGAGCCTTTGATGTTTGCTTTGTCTATCTTTTTGCTTTTTACTTCATTGTTGTGATTTTTCTTATGGATGTCTACTTTTCTTAACAAGTATTATTTGTCATTGTACTATACTTGTATAAGACTATAGAATCAAACGATACCTATATTACCTACCTATATTCATTTTCAAACAAATATGTTACAAATTAATATTTAATAAAAGTTATAAAATTTGAATTTAATATCACTCAATTTAATTTATACTCAATATTATACAAATTGCTTTTTTGTAATATTCAAATGTTTTTACTAATTTTATTATTTTTTTAATATATTTATAAATTTTATTTGTTCTTAAATATTTATCGTTGCCACCTGTTTAAGTATTATGTCAATCGTTCATCCAGTGTTATGCTACCTGCGTTTAATCCTGTGTTTTTAACATATTAGGCGCCTCTGGGAGAGAATCAACCGAGCGTTGCTGTCGATTTGTTTGTCTCCTCCGAGAAGCTCATGGTTCTCAACACCAATTTACAGGTGCAAAATATGTTTTACAATTGTTGTGAAGTCTGTTCTTTTCACACACAAAAGTGTACCTTTTACACAATTATTTTTTTATAACCATTATACTCATAATAGATTAAAATATTATGCGTGTCTTCATCTATACAGGAAATTCTGATGGATCATCCACTAAACACAATCTCCTACATTGCTGATATTGGGGACATTCTGGTATTAATGGCTCGTCGACGTATGATGCCACCATCTAACACCATTACGACTACTGCTGATGGCGACACAGTAGGGGTTGGAGCCGCATCCAGTGCCACCAATAGTAATGGGTTTCTGCGTCCAGGGAATGGAAGTGGATCAATGGCCGATAAGAATCGTCGACAAACTAAAATAATTTGTCACGTTTTTGAAAGTGATGAGGTAATTATTAAATAAATATTTTTCTACTACTTTCAAGTAGTATATTTTTGAATAAGAAGTATGATATGTAAATTATTATTAGTTATGGTAAAATTATTTTCTAAATAATTGAAATTTGGTAAATATTTTCTAATTATACCAGAACAAACCTTATGTTATTAATATCCACATATCCTTATTTTCAAAGTAATGTAGAGTTCTCAGTAGTTGTGCTACTTTGTATAACAATTTAAAAATGATTTTCTGACTGTGATGTAAGTTATTTATATACTGAAATCGATCATATTTCTAAATTGAACTTGAGTTGAATAATAATGAGTTCTCCTTGCCAATCAAAGTTTCAAACTGCAATCTCAACGACTTTTTTACTGGAATCTTAAGAGAAATTATTGAATATAATTTGCATATAATGTGGTGTGGTTTGACTATATATCATGACTATGTGGGGAAGACTTGGGGATCTTCGGAGTGTGTTTTAATTGATTTATAGCTCGCCTGTCGGTTTGTCTTCTGATACATTTTTTATATCTATTGGACAAGGGAGTCAATAATTTTTGGCCTTAAGTGAAGCGTACAACGCCTGTGTTTGTCCGTATCTCCAGAATATCAATCAACGCAGAACTCACCAAATTAGCCAGCGATTCGGAATAAAATTTGTCAAAAACTTCCACCTCTGATCTCCATTAGATTAGAGAGAGAAAAGAAAGAGAGAGTCCTTTAGTACACGACTGTGGAGAAACTTTAAAATCCTCACGGTTCTTCAAGCTATGAGAAAGTCTATTCAGCCTGGCATTCCTGTCATCCAGAAGGGATTTTGACGATCGGAAAACTTGCTGGCTGCTGGAAAACCCAGTCAAGTGTTGTTTAATTCGAGACTGGGAACTGGCAGGAATTCTCCGCCGGCCTATCACATCTCTTCTCAAGTCTCTCCTCCACTCCCTTGATTTGGTGACGCTTGGCTGGACCAAGTCGCGTTGAGGCGCGAATTGAAATACTGTTGACCTCGACTACAGCCAACAGTTGGAAATTCTCTGACTTTATTTGTGACTGGAAGAGGGGAGTTATATTCCTCATTTCGACTGTCTTTAACCTGATTGGTGGACACAGGGATCGCTTGGATTTTGGATAATTGGGTGTTCTACCTTGATTCAGTTGGATTCAATTCAGGTTGGCAAGTTGCTGCACCTTGTCATGTTTTCGTCGTCGTAGTCTTAAATATTGTGTAGTAATGGTGTGTCTTGGTGATACCATATCGATGGTGACTTCGCGACTGCTAGGAGAGGACGTCGATTCTTTGGACTTTGACGACTATTCCGAACAGAGCCCGCCCGAGAGGTGGCGCAAGTTCGGCAGGAAAAGAACTCTTGAAGAGAACCGGCATCGTAGTAGAGATGTGAGAGAGGGGCATAGTGGAGCGGATGTTGTTCCCTCCCATGGTTACTGGTGTCAGAGTGATGAAGGGCACTGTGGGCCCTACACGATCTTACCTACTTATGAGATCCCCTATCCAGATGAGGAGACGGCTGTGCTCAAGGAAGCCTCTATAGAAGTGAGTGACTGACAGCCGTGTTAAGTTGTTGTCTTCCCGTTTTGACCGAAACATTTACTGAAGCTACTTCGCATTCTGAGATAGCCTTGCTTATTCTATTTCAAAGAATTCATTTACTAATGATATGTAATCAAAATAAATTGACCAGAATTTATTAAAATAATAATAGCGGTAATACTCGTAAAAATTAAATAAAATTTGGTCTCAAATTCATAAGTTTTCATGAAGAATTGGGATATAGTACCTCTTAAAGACTTATCAAAAAAATTTCAAGCTTCAGAATTCTGCATGCTACACTAATGTCTTGTTGGTTGCCGGTTTTAATAATCAAATGTTCTGTTTTGATGGTTCCATACTCTGAAACTCGATAGGTATTTGTTTTACATTGTTCACATGTTCTCTACGCTTCCATGTTTAGCGAAGGATACACCACCTATTTGCTGTGTTTAAAAATTATTCATTTCTTAATTTCGACCTCAAAATGAGATGAAACCAAAGGAATTTTTAAATAGTAAATGTTGACTTTAACACAACGCGAAATATTTTTTCTTTTTTATAATGTTAATTAACATCAGGATATGTAAATATCTAAATTTTTCACATAAAATTTTTTAATAGAAGGATTTTAGTGATCAAAGACTGTAGTGAATTACATTTTACAAAATGCCAAGAAATTTCCTTTCCTTTCACGGGAAATGTGATAGAAGTGTACATTTTTATACCTCTTATTTCTTGAATATGCTATATTGAGATTTTGTCACATAACAGTAGGCTAAAATTCAATTACAAAAAATAATTTTTGAACATTTTTCTTCAATCTGGTAATTGGTGTAGTGTGAAATTTTCTTTTTTTAATAAATTAGATATTGATAAAATTGATAAATGTATAAAAATCAATCGAAACCATAGTATGACTATATTATAGTAGAACTTTTATTCTTTTATATAAGGTATTATTAAGGTAACTACTATTGGCACGAACATGCACCAAGTCTTAAAGTTATTGAAACGTACGTACAATAAAATATTATTATTATTATATCTTATTATAAATCAGGCAATGTAAGTTTTGTGTTTAGTGAAAGCTTGTAATGAATGTTATCAATCAATGTTGACAAATAGTGTATTAAATACCAAATATATCCATTTGTTCTGTTTTTGTTAATCCAGGGAACATTAATTTTTTTAAGGCGATTTCCAAATTATACCAAAGTTAAATTTACTGCCACATTTAAAAAAAACATTGTTCATCCAAACTCAGTCAAATATAACTTCATCTTTGAAGAGTTGAAACATTCCTGAACAATAACATGAATCATCGTTATCTCAATTGATGAAGCCTTCTCATGCGAATATAGATCGGTTAGTCTAAAAGGTTTGATCGTAATGTTGTCTTTCAACTGTCTTCCAACTTTTAATTGTTTTATTTGTTCTCCTTTGAAAGAAGATGGAAAGCAGACTCCTTCACCTGTTCTGGTTATTTTTGGGCTCTGAAGTTTCGAGCTTATCGACCTCGAAGCACAGAAACAGTTGATATCGATTTTTAAAATTATTTATAGACGAATATATGAAATGGAATAAAATTGGAAGCCCTTTTAGGATGGAACTATAAGGTAGTATATATGAAAAGTAAGAGTTCAGGGATATAACGATAGCAACTGCCCAATTATTTCTTTTCGGCAGATTGTTCCTGCTGGAATTTCATCAAAACTCTCTCCCTCCCTCCGATCCCTGACTGAAATTGTTTCGCTGGTTTTCAGTGTGAAATGTCCCATTATTATTATTGTATACGGAAAACACGTATCACTTTTCCTTCACGGCGGTATATATAGTGGACCACTCTATTAACTGAGACTTTACGACCGAATGGATGTAGATATTGGTGTAAAGAAAGATAGGTATAATATGTTTTTTCTAGTTTTATTCCCACTGCCTATCAAGATTTATAATCTTTCTCATGATTCTTGGCGAATGTTTGTCAATATTTCTGTTAATAAATAATATTGGTGGATATCCCCAAAGACCACAGCGACAAGTTCTTTTACCGAGAGCCTCAATGTTTTTGGTGCTATCAATTCTTTTTTGCCTCAACATTCTATGGAACATCTTTATCTCTAAGAAAACCTTAATGATGGTCCTTGTTATTAATAAATAAAACGGAATTTTTTTTTATATTGATCATTATATAAATCATTCCGCACAGACTCTTGCGTAATGCACATTAATTTGTCATGAATGGCTATCGCAATACTCTGTTGTGACTCCTCCAGGCGCAGATGATCGCTCAGTCGATTGGCCAGGCCTTCCAGGTGGCCTACGTCGAGTTCCTCAAGGCCAACGGTATCGACGACCCTCAGCTATTCAACGAGATGGACTACCAGGAGGTGCTCAACCAGCAGGAGATCTACGCCGAAGAACTGCAACTATTTGCGGACAAGGACATGCACAAAGAGGTACCCAACAGTTATTTGATTTAAATTCATGTCAAATTATAATTTCAGCATATTCCCTTGAGTATAATTTCAACTAATCACAACCATCGTGTCCAGTTGGCCTCTTCTATATGAGACAGCCGCTTAATTATAACATGTTAGGAACTTCTGGTTGTCAGTTCTATAATATGAAAAACTCCAAATTATTTTCATATTTGATAATTTCCTACCTAATTTACCATTCTATGAATTAATGTTGTATCAAATCAATCATCCTATAATCGATTAACCTTTCAAGGTGAAAGAATCAATAAATTATTGTGAAACATTCGGATATTGTCAATATTTAAAATTTCTATCCATGTCTATTCTAGAACGCATAAAATTAAATTCGAATCCTTAAAAAGAGGCCAAATTGTTTTCATAATCTGATATGCCACATTTGTGCACTGAGATTTGTTCTGTCTTCGCTAGTAATTAATTAGACACTGTGTCGCGACTTTCCCGTTTCTTCACATCCTGATTATATTAAAAGGAACAAAGAGGAGAAGTGAAATAGTCTTAAAATGCGTATGTGAACAGACTTCTGGACTGATATTTATTTACTTTCACAGGTTACTGCTAACCTTAATTAATGCTTCTAGTGTGTGTTTTTGGTTTTGTGATTAGTGGGAATAATTCACACTATTGATTATTCTTCTTTGTTATCTACTCCGCTTGTGCTGTACATTAGGGGAAGCTGTTTGTTGATAACACGGGAAAAGATGCCCGGCTCTTGTGCTATATTTATTCAATACATTATTTAATATAGAAGAGCTTTCATTTTGGGATTTATGAAGCTGTACCAGCTTGTTAATCTCTCATATAGGTTATATATTCTGTATTTCATTATGAAATGGATTCTGGTTTGTGTTTCGTATAATAATTTATACAACAACTAGTCCATTATTTAAATTAGTTATTTTGGGAGACAAACAGAATGCGATGGTCTTGTTATCTTTTATAGTATTTTACAGACTGGAAAATAACTGTTTCAACAGAAATATTTCGTTATTAGATATTTTAAAAACAGCCTCTATTAATCTAAGGCGCAGTTGATGATTTTCGTAAGTCTTGATCGCGTGTATTTTATTGTTTGTGTAAAATCATCAAATAATAAAGTTTCTTTTCTTTATTTAAAATATGTTGTTGTCGTTCGTGTTCAGGCGCATATATTTACCACCAATTTTCTTTCAATTACCTCCCATGTTTGTCCTGTCAGGGAGGCTACACAGAAATACATTTTAACTATTTACATAGAAGAAGCTGGTGTAACTTTTATCTTCTTATTAACTATTCACTCTTTCAGTAAAGGTAGACGTATTTCTATGTGTAGAGTACATTCGAGAACTGCAGTCGGCTTGTCTGCTTGAAGTAGGATTTGATTTCCCCGTTAGATAGTAAGTTGTACAGCCCTGTTCTGTGGGGATGAGGCTCGGAGATAGCTTCCTTTTGGTTCCCCTCCCAACCTCCCGGTTGATTCACTTGAACATTGTATGCACACACAAAAGATTTGGTATCAATTCACACAAGTCAAGTCCGTAATATTCTTCTAGTGGCCCTCCTTTTTACTCGACCTCCCCCCAAACTATCGGCCTTCCTCTCACTTTCTTTACCAGAACAGTTTCCGTCATCTTCCTGTCAATCCATTCAAGTATGGCAGCTGGAATGCCCTTCCATCTCGCCATACTCCACTTTATATGCAGTACATCCAGAATAAGGTGAAGACTGATTCTTCAATCTTTTCTCATCGCTACAATCCTTAGAATGTAAAAATTGGAATCTTTTTTTTATTTTGACTCTTTTAACAGACAACTTTTCTGTCTTGATCTGAGAGGAAGATTTGTTTCCTTAATAGAAAACAAGTTAACGTTAATTGTCAGAAATTTATTATCGAAAATATATTACTGCCTTCTTTATTGTATTAATTTTAAATTGATGATATGACAAAAATATAAACAGAAGTATAACTTAACCTTTCACAAGATCAAACGTAAATTCGCACTTTCGCAAGGAAATATTTCAAAATATCTTTATCACGGATGTTTAAAATATCGGCAGTCGGTTTTACATTACAATGTTTTCATTGTTCGCTTGTCAAATTAAATGGTTATACAGTTATTTGTAATACATTTAGCTTTAACATATTCCTCATTTTACTAAATTATAAATTACTTCGTCAAAATAGATACTGGAACATAATACAACGATAACTTTGATCTCCTCTTTTTAATTCTATGGAATATCCGTTGTTGTTACACCTCTCAATTGTATTATTGATACGATTGATCGATTCTGTTCCTAATCCATTGATGCTACTTCCGAAGCAATTAAACTGGAGTATATAGTTGATTCATTACTTTAATTAATTTCATTGTATAGGGATCTGTATTTTTTACTGAAGAACTACTTTAGGGTAAGACACAAGATCTTTAGTGGTTGTGGTTCTCTATATATGGTTGTGGTTCGGCAGTAGTTCTCTATGTAGGCGACGTAACTATAGTTTATGTTGGTGCTTTATAAACGTAATACATGGAGGAATTAGCAAATCTTCTTTTATATATATTTTATTCGAAGCAAGTACATTTTATTTATTTTTTACAATGACGTTTTGGAAAACGTGTTATCCAATTATTAAAAATACATGCTAATAATAAATTTTGTAACTAAACATTATAAATATCATTGCACAGTTAAATCTACGAAGTCAGTTTGATGATAATTTTGGTAAAGTTGTTTGGGAGATATCAAGGTTACTTTTAATTAATTCAATCAGGTACTCTTACATTACACAATAGCTCTCTACTGAAATTCTATTCTATCGCAATGAATGAATCGCATTAATGTATTCAAATTATGCATAGACAAGATCTTTATATCTCTCATTCTCTATCCGGGTTATGAAAACATCTAAAAAGTTGCCCATTTGTGCAACTAACTTCATTACTATGAAATTCGTTTTGATATAATTAATAGTCTCCGGTTGTGGATAGAAAACCATCCAAATAAAAGTTTATTATGAAAAGGATGTGGATAGATAATGTCTCCCCAAAGACGTACCGATCATTTAACTTAGGGAAGACCAATTCATGCATAACATGTTTGACAATAAAATCAATCTAAGTTTTGCTTAGAACGATAAGTTATTGATCTGCTCCCACAACAAGTTTTGAAATAATAAATTCTCCATCTAATAATGTATTGTTTTTGTTTCATGTTTCAATATGGGCTATTTGTATCAATGGTTTGTTTGGTTGGTCAAGGTGATCGTTCCCAAACAGCGCGGAGAGGCTCTCGGTGTGGTGATTGTGGAGTCTGGCTGGGGCAGTATGCTCCCCACTTCGGTGCTGGCCAACATGAACTTCACCGGACCTGCGGCCCGTTGTGGTCAACTCAATATTGGCAACCAGATCATGGCGGTCAACGGGCACAGTCTGGTGGGCCTACCGCTCAATACCTGCCAGCAACTTATTAAGGTGAGTGTGAATATTTCCTCATTGAAAAGAGTCTATTATTTTATCTGCATTTTGTTTCATGACAGTTTGGTTAACCCTCATACGGTTTACAATTGAATATCACTTAAACAAATGCTTATGAAATTGTTAGCCGTGCCGAAAGAGGCCTATGACATCTTCCCTTTTCATGAAAATCGATCATTAATAATGTATTGTAGACAATTATTACTATTAACGGTTGTTGTTCTTTTTCATTTTTATAAATCTGTTTTATTAATAATTGGAGATGATGTAATTGACGAAAATAATTTGTTATATGAACAACAAAAAAACTTGAATCAGCGTAATAAACTTTCACTAAATCATGGTTTAAAAGTTTTATACAAAAATTAATTGTAAAAGTCTGTCCCCATTAAGAAGTTCTAAAATTTCAAAGATTTCCATTCTGGTCTCGGGTTGACACAAATGCTCGTTTCTTCAATTTCAGTCGTTTTCATTTTAAGGGTAGATTAATTTTAGGCACCTACAAGAAACTTTCTTCACTTCTCTTTTGAGTTAAGCTCTTTTTGTTTTATTTAAACTGGTAAAACGTTGTTTTAACAACTGCAAATGTATGAGATTAGCCAGCTCGTCTTTAGGCAGATTTAAATAAAGAAATAGCAGGATTATAAATCTTGATCAATATTTTATCAATCTTATCAATTCTTTATTCTTTATTCCTCCTTTTGTAATTAAAAACAGGCCTGCAAGAATCAGACCTCTGTAAAGCTGACTGTTGTATCCTGCCCCCCTGTGGTGGAGGTTCTCATCAATCGGCCCGACTGTAAGTACCAGCTGGGCTTCTCCGTGCAGAACGGGGTGATCTGCAGCCTCCTCCGTGGTGGCATTGCCGAGCGGGGGGGTATACGGGTGGGCCATCGGATCATTGAGATCAACGGTCATAGTGTGGTGGCGGTTGCCCATGACAAGATTGTTAACATGCTGGCTACAGCTGTCGGCGAGGTAAGCCAGCCTTAAATTAAGTATTATACAATAATTGATTTACAGCACAAAGATTACCTCATTACTGCATTGAAGTTAAAATAATGTAGAATGTATTTTTCTAAAATATTTAATTATTAAAAATGCCATCTCTTATTTTTATTTAAATACAAATTCTGTCCATTTTGCCTAAACCGGAATCGTCTAAACTGACCTCCGAACACATAATACGTAGGTTTTCTGAGGACTGGTAATATTTAATCCTATTTTTTTACCTTCCATAATAAAATAATAAAAATTGTCCTTATAATAGTAGTATAACATCACATCGAATAATGTAAGCTGTGATTTAAATTTAATTATGATCAAAATAATCAATTAATTAGAATTCGAACAATAGGAATGTGTGATCGAAATGTTAGTTAATGGTGATGGATTGGGCTATTGTCCTAATCATACCATCAGCTATTGTCTTAATCATACCATCAGCTATTGTCTTAATCATACCATCAGCTATTGTCTTAATCATACCATCAGCTATTGTCCTAATCATACCATCAGCTATTGTCCTAATCATACCATCAGCTATTGTCTTAATCATACCATCAGCTATTGTCTTAATCATACCATCAGCTAT
>JAUZNC010032212.1:47732-115406 GCA_034780395.1 Vannuccia rotundouncinata
CATCAGCTATTGTCTTAATCATACCATCAGCTATTGTCTTAATCATACCATCAGCAATTGTCTTAATCATACCATCAGCTATTGTCCTAATCATACCATCAGCTATTGTCTTAATCATACCATCAGCAATTGTCTTATTCATAATCATACCATCTCAACCATAACACTTGAGTGCTATGGTTGAGGGTTCCGTGAGAATTGAGCCAAACAGAGCAGATCTGTACTAAGTTGAGGTGACTGATATTAAAACTGAAAGGTGCGAATATTTTCAGTGTAAACGAATAGAAATAAGTTTATATTAACTCAACTTATTGAGGAGATAATATTACAACTTTTAAAAAAATATGTTATCATATTAAATAGAATATTGATTTAACAACAATATTGTACTATTAAGAAGGTCAATATTACAAATTTGCTCAAGCCGGAAATCGTCTATATCGGACAATTTGTGTTGCATTTAGCTTTTCCGGTTTAGCCAGAGTAGACTGTATTTTAATTATAAACTGCGTAATTTTCTAAAACGGCTACTATGGCAACAATTGAGTTTTTTGTAAACGCTTTGTTATATGAATGTTTCCACGTTCACATTTAGTAATCTCTTTAATACTTAACATTCTATTAATTATCTGCACTTACGGATTGAATTCGTTAAACGGCTGATCTGCTGTCCTCACGTTTGGAAATAGGTAATCTTTTTAATAAAAATATCAAACCAGAGTGTGCATGACGTGATTGTCAATTAGAGTCATCGTCCAACTCGTTAAGGAGGAAACCTTAGAATAAAAAAATCTCTGTCTGGCTACTTTGACAGTAAATAATATTCACTTACGCCAAATCTGGAAAGCGATCCGTTTAGCGAAAAGTAAAATCTATCTTAGTCAGATAGTTTGTCTGTTCTAATGTGGAAATACATCAGGAGCTTTAATTCGTTCGTCTTTTGACTTAAAACAATCAACATTGGTAATTTGCACCATTTTAACCGTATGATATAATATTATTTGGTAGTTATTAATATCTTTTTGGAAATAATAATTGCATATATTATATTATATCTTCAATAAGTTTTAATTCCAATTAAAATTAATTAATTCTGGTGGATATTTCTATTGATGGCCTCGATCAATGAAACTATAATATGGATATGTTTATATATACAATATACACGTCATAATTTATAAACACATTAATAAATAACCAAGATTTTTAAGTTCTTACAACCGTGATGTAAGTGTATTTACCGTGTATTTAAGTATATGTAGTGTTAGACTCCTATCACTTATCCGGACAGTTAAGAGCTTTCTTATAATATGTAACAACCAATTTAGTAATTTCATAAACCATCAAGAATTTTCAATTCTTAAGCAGCAATGTCCTTTTTTCATTAATTATTCACTCTTTTGTTCCATTGATAAATCGCTGGACAAGATTGTAATTAAAAAGATCCACTTCGTATATGCGTTTCAATGGATCTACTGGGAAGAGTGTTTCAGCCTCTTGTTTGTAATCCCTGGTTTATCTGCCTCCTTAACAAAACTAATTACTTACGTGTTAGCAGTTGGCGAATTTCATCAACTTAAATGAATTTCTTTTAATTTTAACTTTTTTTCTGTTTCTATTTTTCTGTATCAATACATTTATTCATTACTGTTATTATTGATAGTGTAGCACTGAATCTTATCTAATTTCAACTATATTACTTCGTAAAAAAACAATTTTCTACATAACACAAATAATTATTTTTATAGTTTTCTTCATAATTAACCATGATTTCTTCCCAGATTTGTTTGACGCTTGACAAATAAACTATAAATTGATTTGACCTGACTGAACCAATCTACAGCTAATCTATTCCCTTGATAATTGTGTGATCAATATGGATGACCGGTTGAATATTAAACAATTTTTTGGTATAAGTGAATTAATAGTTTTATTTTCTTCTTCAGATCCATCTTCGGACCATGCCGACATCAATATTTCGATTGCTTACTGGACAGGAAACACCTCATTATATATAAAACATCAATAATTATTACTACGCTATCAGCCCTTACCCCACAAATCAATTCATCCTGTTCTAATTTAGTTTTTTTTACATTAAAAGGGTCAATTAATAAAAAAAATCTCGTTCATCAATGCAAAATCTATCAAAGTGTCACATTCTTTGTATCCGAAAAACTGCTTTTAATATTTAAAAACACATGTTTTGACTTGTGACAATCCAAAGTGGAGCACTCGTCTATCTTATAATGCATGCATGCTTAAGCTGCTTCGACAGTTCAGGTATATTTCACTGGTTTTATATATATATTATGTGTATTTGTGTATGAACATTAACACCAGTATTACAGTTTTTGAACGCTTCTTGTAAATGATCTCATTATACCTACATTATACACAAATATAAATTTCTTCAAGTTTTATTAATTGGGTTATGTGACTTGGTCGACTCTTTCGTTGCTATTTCTCATTTGTGTACATAAACTATACATTGTTTTATTTCGGCTTTTTCATACTGTACCATGCATGAGTTTGATACCTGTTATATAACTGCTAAGCGAGCCTTGTTTGCTCATTTACTTAGACTTACATTATAGTATTTCGTTACCAGATTACATGTTCGTGTCGGATTGTAAAAAATCAGCGAATACACATATATGCAATATATCTTGTTCTGTTTTATTTTAGTGTTCAGGATTTCCCTATTGATATTTTATAAAATTAATAATTATTTGGAAACTATTATACGATTAAAGTTAATTTTTTTCCTAAAATCAATTATTATGATAACCGATTTTATTGAAGTGATCGCATTTTATGTTTTTAAGTATCTGCATTATACTCAGGATTTAATATCGTTAATCAGAGCATATCTATTCAATTATTTTTTTGTTTATTAAATATTTTAATGTTGTCAACAGATCTATTGATGTGCACTATTAAACAACAATTAAAAAAGAAGCAGCCATTTTATCAATACAATGGCGTGTTAAGTCTCCACGTTTTTCTTTAATTGACTGGCTATTCACAGTCCGTTATTAAACATCTTTTTTGTTGTTGAGAAGAACCAAATTTGTCCAAAGGCCCGAGTTCCAATAGGAATATCGTACAAGACTTCTCATACATCTGCTGAACTTGAGTCCACGCAGCGTTTGCCAGTGAAGAGGGTAGCAGCAATGAGATAACGATAACTGGTGTGCCACATAGCCTAGGGTAATCACCCTGAGTAAGAATGGCATATGATATGAAAATGATGTCGAATTTCATGAAGATGCGGAAATTTCACATGTTTCCACACAAAGCTGAACGACAATACTAAAATCAGTGGATGTTACTTTTTATGATGATGAATGAAACAAATGACATTTTTGGGTGCTTTATAGTAAAATAACCAATTATTTTAAACTTTTTTTTGGTAATTATTATTGTTTAGTAAATTAGTTTAATTATTTCAAAATTAAAAACGTCTTCACATTTTTATTAAGGGCGGGTCTATTACGTAGCCTCACGTAATAATTTAGAGGGTGTTTGTTGTGGCGTAACGAGGAGGTGGGAAGGTGTACAAAAATGTCAAATTCAGTGCAACGTAATTTGTCAATAATTAATTGCCTTTTGAGATCAATTTTAATGCGCCGCAATCCTCTCTGTTATTTCTTATGTTCATTACGATTAATAGTTACCCATCTCAGTTCTGCATTTTAAATGTCAAGACATGCAACGAATATTACCCCAATCTCCATTATACTATATCAAATGCAGCTCGTAATTTTGCTGTTTTATATGACCTCTAAGTTCTATTGACTTTCTGCGTAGATTGTTAGCTGCTGCCATTTATACAAATGGTAAATTTTTGTTTGCGCAAAAAATATTATATTTATTTAATATTATTGATACAAGATGTACTTGCCTTTTTCTGGCCTTCCTTAAGTTAGCTTTTCTAATTTGAAGTAGTTTATTCCAAATTGAAATTGATTAGTACCAATTTTAATTTGAGTAATACCATATTTAGGTTGTTTATTTTAAACTTGAAGTTTTGAACTGGTAAAGGAATTCATAAATAATATATAGGTCACTGATAAAATGCGTGTCACTCGTTTAAATATTTAATAAATAAATGCGCATCATTTAAATTTACTTTCGTTTTCTAGTAAGGTATTTTTTATAAAGGTAAAATCAATTTAATTTTATATTTAAAAATTAAAAGGATACAAATATTAGCGCAGATATTTTTATCGTTTTAAAACGTTTCCGTTTGGTTATTTTTTGATTGCAATGATAATAGAACATTTAGACTGATAAAATAATAATATAATGGTAATACTTATATATATAATAGCTTTCTTTACATTAAAATTTAAATGAACAAATATTACACAAAGAAATCTTGAGGCCAGTAAGTCCTGTAATTGGCATTGAGACAAAAGTAAGTTTGATATAAATTTATATAATCCATTAGGACAATTACATAATCTGTCAGAATTGGAATTAATTCTTTATAAAATGTTTACAGATCTTATGTATATGTATTCTTTTCTTAATTATTTAATACCAATCTGTATCACATTCAAAACTAATTAAATCCCAGCCTAAGCATTGTTTAAAATCAATTGAAATTATTTTTTAGAAATTTAATTGAATCTGTCACTGAATCCCTCATTTAAGTTTATGAGGTGTGAAATTTGCATAAAATAATTTTAATGGTCATATGTATATGAAGCACCATCTGCATAATTGTGATAAATACTCTGTAATGAGATTGATGACTGTTTTCAACTTGCTTCTTAGGGATATAGTTAAGTTTCATTTACCATTGCTGATATGTCAATATATAAAACAATGATAAATTGCAGTTTTATAATAAAATATAATTTATAATATATACATTATTAGCTATATGTGGGGCTCTTCTGAAATGACATCATGCTTTTTTAAAGTCTTTTTGAACCCCCCTTTCCTCATTATCCCAATTTGGCACAAATTTAGAGACTAAATTTATAAAATAACCCTCACCCACCATCTGTTTGAAAATAAAATATGATTAGATGTTTTATAACTGCATATTTATAACTAATACTAAAACATTATATCTTTCTGATATTTATTAAATTTTATATATTTGATTTATTCATATATTTATAAGGCCAAGGTAATGAAATGTTTAGAAAACCATCTCCACTCATATACCTGCATTTGTCCCACTTATAAATTTCATTAACTTCATTTAAAAATATTTCAGATCATTTGTATTTTAATCTTCCAAAAATTATTGAAATTCATTTTATTTATAACATGTTTCATATATATTATACTGAACATACAATAAAAATTATGACTTACCATAAAAATTGAGATTTTTTATAAAGCAATTGCTACTATATTAAAATGCATTAATATAAAAAATAACAAAAATATTGTCATTTTAAAACATGTAATAGGAAACCAAAACTATTTTTTAATAATTAAAATATAAATATTAATTTTATTTAAAGCATAAAATAATATTTACATTTAACTATGTAAAATAAATAAGAAGTATTAATAATAGTGTAAACATAGTCATTAATTTATGTTATTGATACTATTCTTAATCAGTTGTATATAAAATTTCAGTTCAGTAATAAATGCTTTTCTTGTATGACCAAAAAAGTTTTTTCTTGCTTATATCCACTGCATTTATACATCTATACACATTTTTAAAGAATGTGAAAACTAAAAAAGGCCTCATTGATTTTTGAAAAATACTTATATTTTTCTAATAACATTCTCTTGGCTTAATATATGATGGTTATTGGATCAAAACTGCAGTTTTTATGGATTAACCTGCATATCATATGTATATCATACCCAATCAAATGTGACAATTTGTTTCCAGACCTCCATATCCTGCATAGCAGTTCTGAAGTGCTCTGTGGTTCCTAAACCAGTATCTTTCTTTAAAATGTTAATATCATAGATTTTTTGGTAGCAAGGAATCACAAGGGTCACCAGTCCTCTTGTGGTTGTTTAAGATCAGAGTTTTCCTTCTCCTAAGAAAAGTAGGTCTCAAGAAATGCTGTCTGACTCAGCATGTATAGCCAACCATTGTCTTCTAAGAAGATCTTACATTTGCCAAAATTTTCCTATTGCCATTGGTTGATGACCTAGCTTCTGCCAAATAGGACTCTTGATTCATGCTTAGCCAGACCAATTGTTGCAACAAGTAGGGCGTTCTGATAGGGTTTACTCCCTTACCCTTTGCTATTCTTAGAACATCCCATGGCATGGTTTCTAGGTACTGACACCTGGGTTGAGCTGTGCCCAGGGATTTAGAATTAGTGTTTCCTTCTTTTAGCCTTTAACTGAACAAATACAAGCCACAAGGCAGTAGGATAATAAGACAGGAGGTAGTATTGGTTTACATGGTACTAATAACAGGAGTATTACCTGACTTGACTGTTAAATCTGGTCTTCAAATTGCTAAAACCCATTCCAGCATATTGAAAACTCTTTGAATTAAAGAAATTTTACTAAATAGTTCTGGTAAAAGTCTTGCAATTTATTGTGTCATTATTATCATTTTTAAACAATTTTATTTTTTATAATTGATTATTTTTATTCCATTTTTAAATAAGTAGCTTAACAATAGTATACATATATCAATTTTTACACCACTTATAATATTTATTATAGATTTACATTTTGTGATTGTTGCTTTAGTGCAGTATTTAAATATACTGCCTATATCATAACATACTTGTGTTTCTATTATAAAAGTCAATTAAAAGTATTTTTCTATACATATTTATCAATATAAAATAATTCTACTAAGAAATGGCTAATGATTGTTGAGTTGATAAAAGCTTTATGTTTGTAATTGTGTAATTTATTTTACTTTTATTTTACATTTAATTATGTATTGTATATTTGTATTATGTGAGTATCCATTATGTAATGTCTATTTTTTGGTGAACTTAATAAGATAATTTCAAATTTTTAGATTCTTTCCAATGAAGCTGTCTGCATTATATACCACATCAAGAGCTTTTTCTCGAATATATAGTCCAAATACAAGTTTAAAACTAGGTGAGCTATCAACACATGTAATTGTTTATGACAAAACTGGCTAATTTTAAAACTTATTCTACCCATACAGTGATCTCATCAGCGTTAAGACAGTGTTCAACTGCTACTTGTCATTCTACTACTAACCATCCAAACTGCTGTGACACTTCTTCCCTACAATTGCAACCACTGACCACTATTGCTAGTGGCAACGGAAATGGGGGTGGTCGTGGTAGAGGAAAGGGGGGTCGTGGTGGATCCTCTGGCCCAGGTGATGTTGGGGGTGCTGGTGGAGCTGGCGGAGATGATGGAATGTCGATAATCGGAAGTGGTGGCGGAGCAGGCAAGGGTGGTGATGGTGGTATTCTAACTTGTTTGACTTGTGGAGGCCCAGTACGTGGTATTGGAGAATCTGCAGGTATGTAGTTCAGTACCTACTTTGCAGTTACTTTTTAAGATTCCTATGAATTGAATAGAATCGATTGTAATAAATGTGTTTGATTGTGTCTTTCCAGGACATTTCCGTTATGTCACATGTGACAATTGTCGTGAAATCTTCAAGGTCGTCAGGATGCCTCAGCAGACTCCAGAAGAAGAACCTGTCAATAAACAACCACCATATCCTAAAAAGGTAAGACGAACCAGCTTCTCTGGTCTGCTATGATTAAACAAGGAAGTAGACGGTCGTTAATTATGCGTTACAAACGTTGTTAATGTAAAAGCGAATTCGTTTAGGTTAACTCATAATAGAGGTTTTTTCATATTTTTGAATTATCAATCATTCTTAATATCATAATCAAAATGTTCAAAGAATTATAAACTAAATTCTCACCAAAATATTAGAGATTAACTTTTGAGATCACATGATCAGAGATTGTAAAATTCTTTGGTGTAATAGTGTATAGCCTTCATGTTAAAACCTCTATTATTGTTCTTGTGTACCTTTGTACTTTGTACATATCTTTATTAATTAAAATCAATATTTTAACATACAATCTAAATACATTTGAGTTAATTTTATTTATTGCACAACTCATCAGCTGATCATCATAATTATGTTATTAATAGCAGCAATACAATTTAGTAAAGGCGACCGACCGACCTTGTTCAAATCAATCAGCACACTTCATTTTTACACTATGTAAAAGTATCTCACAACCAAGAAGAATACACACTGCTGATAGGAATCTTTCTTTGTTATCCGTTTGCTTTGTGTTACAAACAACAGCTGTGTGCACTTACTCATCTGTTTAATAAACTTGACTTGCATATTTTCTAAATACTGCAGATTTGATTTAGATATATTTAGTCTTTATACTTTATTGATTTCTATTTTTAAACAGCTATATCAATATTTATACTTATTTACTTCCTTTTCTTTCGCAGTATGTGCCACCATTCACCGATTAGAATATAGCATTTACTTTTAAAACCTGTGTTTGTTTTGTGTCAACTTCTTCATTATTTGGGTTTTTACTATCTCTCTCTCTATCTCAGATTCACGAGTATCTCGACCGATATGTGGTGGGCCAGGAAGAAGCCAAACGTATTCTGAGTGTGCAGGTGTATGCTCACTACAATCGTATCTACCACAATCGTCCGTCCACAACGGCAGCTAGTAAATCCTCGCAGGCAGACAGTGACCAGATCACCACTTTGGGGATGAGCTCTCGGCCCTACATTAGAGACAGTTCATCATCGTTCAGTACGGCTGGTGAGCGATGCGACATATTAATTTAATAACAGTTATTTGAAGACATAAATGATTTGGTTAACCCTTACAGATCTTCTCCAACAAGCTGGTATAACACACGGTAATTCTCTGGGACCCCGTGGCTCCCACAATGGTCTGCCAAGTCTGGCGACTTCTTTCAATCCCACCCCAGAACCCAATGCCAAGACGACACCACCAGCCACCGCTCGTGGTTCTGATGTGCTCGACTCTACCAGCACTGAAATAAAGCTTGAAAAGAGTAACATCATTCTTCTAGGCTCTACTGGATCAGGTAATAATGTAAATAATACTGTTATCCGTGTCAAGCTTCTCTCTATATCATCTTCTTTGAATAGGCAAAACCCTCCTTGCGCAAACCTTGGCCCAGTGTCTGGACGTTCCCTTTGCTATCTGTGATTGCACTACCCTTACTCAGGCTGGATATGTCGGCGAGGACATTGAATCGGTGATTGCCAAACTTCTCCAGAACTGTAACTTCGATGTGGACCGTGCGCAGAATGGAATTGTCTTTCTTGATGAAGTGGACAAGATCAGTAGTCGAACTGGAGTGTACAACTCTACCAGAGATGTTGGTGGTGAGGGTGTTCAACAGGTCTGTTGCTTAAAGATCGGGCGTGATTGTAATCAGAAATTAGATATACAAGGTGCGAATAAAATGTCTTTCAGGGTATGTTGAAGCTGTTGGAAGGCTCCATTGTCAACGTTCCTGATGGTACTAGTCCAAGAAAGATGCGCGGTGAAACTATTCAAATTGATACAACCAATATTCTCTTTATTGGATCCGGTGCCTTCAATGGGCTCGACAATATTGTTGGGAAAAGGAAGCATGTCAAGGTTTGTAGTGAGGAATGCTGAAGCATAAAATGTAAAATTGTTCCATTTAAATAAAATTTGAAAACTATTTATTCATATTGTCTTTTTTATGTTCCAATTAGTAAGCTATATAATCGCTTTGGAAATTGACCTTTTTGTTACACAGTGTCTAGTTTAATTTTTTCCTGATTTTTCAGTTTGTGAAGATTTTTTGTCTGTAAAAATTTCTGTAAACTATTTTTCAGTCAATGGGATTCGCCGAACCTCTGTCAAAAAAAGACCACTCTATCACTGAAGACCAGTCGATCCAAAAACAGGATTCTGAAATTGACCTTTTCAATTATGAACCGGAAGACGATCCTGTCTCAGAGAATAAGGAGCGTGATCAACTTCTGTCCGATGTGGAGGCGCGTGATTTGATCACTTATGGCTTAATTCCTGAGTTTGTTGGCCGGTTTCCAATTGTAGCAAGTTTGCATCATTTAGATGAGGATATGCTGATGCGAATCCTTACGGAGCCAAGGAATGCCCTTCTGTCACAGTTCAAAGTCATGTTTACTATTGATAAGGTATTTTGAAAAGCATTTTCTACAATGTGATGATTGTAAATTTCAGAAATGTTTTATAAATATTCTGTTTTAGTTTTCATGCTACTTTTTCAAAAATAAGTAATATGATAACGAATAATATATTTTTATATTAGCTACTTTAATTTAATGGGAAGTCACCTTTTTATGTAGTGTAATCTAGAGGTAACCATGGAAGCATTGAGGGAAATTGCTCGCTTAGCTCTTCGCAGACGAACTGGAGCAAGAGGACTTCGGGCTATAATGGTGAGATTGTTTAGTTTTGTTATATTATGTTACACCATTCTATTTTTTACAAAGTATATATCTATTTTAATTAAAAATTTAGTGTTGATTCATTTATTCGAATAAATAGTATAATAATGATTTAAATTCACAATATGCGTATTTAAACTATGTTTCATTTTTACCTTTTTGGGGTTTTTCCTACTCGTACAAAAGCTGTTGATTCTTGTTTTTACTTTTTTATTTAATTACTAATATTTTCAATTATTTGCCCAATAACAGGAACGCTTGCTTCTGGAGCCTCGGTACGAAGTGCCCGGTTCGGATATCTGTGAAGTTCGCATCACTGACGCCGTTGTCAGGAAGGAGAACCTACCGGAATACATTCGTCATCCCGCTTCTGAGGACAATCGGGAAGCTGACGCCAGCTCCACTTTCACGGAGGAAGAACAGCTGTCTGACGCTTTGTAAACTGTCAACTTGATCATATTTTGACTGTGACCCTTTGTCATGAGTGTATTTTAAATTCCAAATTGTTTTGAAAATTGTAAAGGTAAATAGATATTGCATTATGTGGATTGGAAATTTGTAGTTTGATTTTTGAACGGTTGCTGCAATTTATTTTGTTGGCATTGTTTTCAAAATTATTTGATTTTTCTTGATAAGTTAAATAAGGCATATGTACATAAAATTGTTTATAGAAAGTGTTGATTTATGTTGTTTACATTTCGTAGTATAACATGCTAAAGTTAAAAAATTTCATTCGATGTGCACTACATTTTTTAGAAGATTTGTATTTAATTGAATTCAGGCATAGGATTTGCTATCGGTAAATTAATCCCTTTGTTTCAATCTCACAAATTAGTGCAGGATTTCTTGGATGTTGCTAGCGACATTTCTATTGGCTCTTGTTGCTAATCTTACGAGTTAAATGTGAATTTTGGAATATCTGCTGTTTTGTGCAGTTTTGTATTGTATAGTTATGCTTATATTGTATGATAATATATATATAAATATTTATACAGTGGTAACCTCTATATACTACTTACCAGTAGTAATCATTGTTATGTTCCTGTCAGGATATTGAAACAGTCATTGATTTGTGTACAATAATAGTTTATCTGTTTTGTAGCTGTATATTAAATTGTCAAGGCGAGGGTGATTATAAATATAATAAACTAATTTATTTTGACAGTTCTCTATTTTTTCACTTCTTCTGTTCAATTATTTGTTTTCCCTAAAATTATCTTTGTCAAAAAACTTAAATTAAATGTACATACTAGATATTTTTGGAATATTCCAAACTTTAATTCTCTATTTAGGCATCTGATTAGTTGACAGTGAACTCCTTTTCAGAAAATGTTTTCTATGTAGTATTAAGCTATCATCTCTCTAAATTATATACCTACAGTCCATTTGAGAAATTTCACCACTTATATTTGTTAATGTATTTACATTGCACCACCCTTCCTTCAAAGACTCTGGGGGGTTCTTTTATTTGCTTTTTGATTCCTGTACATTGTATTATGGGTGAAATTAACGATTTATTTGTACAAAAACTAGTACAAGGCTACTATTTAGGGGATACCAGCACACTTGTCTCATCGTATGTAATATCGGCTGTTGCAATATTCAGCATAAAAGTTACAAATGAAAGATTTCTATTAAAATTATCAGATAAATATATTGTAATTTAGATGTTACCATATTAACAATTTTCCGAAAGGCTTAATTTTATGGTATCATTTATTCCAAGTTTCAAAATTTTATACTATTTTCACAATTCAAAAAAGAAATTCTTAATTTATTAATGAACTAGTTATTTCATAAAATTTATTCTTTGTAAAAACTCTTCAATTCCGCTGTGACTTAAAACTTATGTTTTATAAAATACATTTTTTGTAGGACTTGCTCATTGTTTCATTTTTTAGGTTAACATTTCTAAAAATATTCTTTTACACATTCTAAAATGATCAAAAAAAACTTCAGAATTTACAATTTTTTGTATATACTTTATAATTTAAAAATGTAATATTATAATATAACATTTAGACAAATAATTATCTTCATTTGATTTTATTGTTAGAAAGTATTACAAAATTCTTTCAACTAATTTAGTTTGCTATATATTCTATTACATTATTTTTGTAAACTTTTAATGTCCGGAAAAGTTAGGTTAAGTTCCCTTATGCCAACTAGACCTCTCCCTCTCTCCTTTACTTAACTAAACACTTTCACTTGTATTAAATTCTCTTTGTTCAATCTCCTGGGTATAGGTATCTATTTGCCAAGTTATTTTGTACAAGTATATCAAAGAATAGTATCAAGTGTCAATTTCCCTCATCTGGAGCAAGTCAACTCTATTGAAATGATCTCATCGTTAACCCCCATCTCCCCTCTCAACCTCCACCCCTGCCCCAAGCTCTCCTTTGAAGACGCTGGCTAAATTACAGTGCTAGTGCCCTAAAACCTGCCTAGTAGTAGAATATATATCCTGCGCGATATAAACACATTCAAAACTCCTCTCGGAGAAGACAGACAACTTGCAAAACTCTCTTTTTTCAAGTCGATCTGTAGAATACACCCAACCAACTATAATATACTTCTCATTCACTATAACTAGGCAGTTATCTTGCTGGGGTATACACACACTCAGTTAGCATAAAGCCGTGGGTGTCCCTCTGCCTAGAAGTCGACGGCTACGTGTGACCCCATAGAGAGACAGGTTGCTATAGCAACGCAACTCCTTCCTATACCGTGTGTATTGATCGAGAGAACGGATCGGGAGAGAGCTAAACTCTCTCTAGACGAATGGGGGCTCCGCGTTAGCCTCAATTGCCGTGTAGCAGGCCTGTGTTTCGTCGCTGAGCGGAATAGGCGGGGCTATTTCTTATCGATTAGGGGAGTCGGATGGGGGTTGTCTGGATGTTTCGTCTCCCCCAAACCATTGCAGACAGCTGTCGGTAACCCGCAAACCAGTTTCGTCTTCGCCCGGGTGAGTAGACATAGTTATTTTTTGGTTATAATGTATTCTTGTACGTTGGGTGTAATTGTGCTGACCATTGTAGCAAAGCATCCTTGTCACCATAGCACACCGGTGTTTTTCTCAATTAAATACTCTTGTTGGTTTCCCTTCAACCAGTAATAATGTTGTATTTTTCATTCAACGGTTACTCGTTTCGCTTAATACAATTTAATTTATATAATTGTTGATAACATTTTAAACATTAAAACAGATTTTGAAATTGTTTATAGATTATGCAATAAATAATTTGAAGTAAAGATGTTAAATATTTCCAGTTTTATTAAATTTATGTTTTTTCTAATAATTGTAAATCTAAAATAATTTGACTTGCGTGCTTACATTTTTTGTAGTAAATTATTCTAAGAATGATCAGTTTGTATTAGATTTAAGACTTCTCAAATTATTTAATTTAATTGCTTTACATAATTTTCATTCAGTTTAGTTAAACATTTCTCTGATTTTTTACATTTCATTTAACTATATAGTCAAGTGAGATAATTTATATTTTAAACGTTGTAAATAAATTACTTTCTATTAAAATATTCATCTGACAATTATTTCATTTAAATTCCTTAAATAATTTATTAAAGAAGTAAATGATTATCCTGGCTATGGCTCCATTTTTATTAAACTAAAATATTGATTCACTAGATATCTCCATACAACATGAGCGGACCTAGAACGCTTACAAAATCGGAAGTTGAACTCTTCAGAATTTTGGAGAGGTCCAATCTGCTCCAGTACTTCTCGGCTTTCGTAGCTCAAGGTAGGGGTCCTCACAGTCTTTCATAGAGAAAATAGGCCGCTTAGTATGCGTAAATATTTTTGAAACGATATCAAAAGAATTTATTTTAAAATTTTAAAATATGCAGATTTTATATACTTTTGTGTGTATATATAGGGGAACATTGTAATTTAATACGGAACCAAACAGCTGCATCGATTTTCATATCACTAAGTTTAATTGTACAGGTTAATTTAATTGTTCATAGAATTATTAGTCATTCGTGCATCGTATAATCAATATATATTTTCGCAGTATTGATTTTTGCTAAAATTTGGATTTTATAATACCGACGCAAAGTATTATCTACAAGTTGTTTTTTACTCATAGAATTCTAAGATTTTATTACGTGTAAAATATAATTAATTCTAAAAATATTTGAAATGTGCTTTATGATGCAGTTTTTTGTATATTAACTCGTTACAATATTTTAGTTTCACACTGCTGTGACTTTTTACAATCTAGTGCGCAACTTTTGGTTACCGAAAATGAGTGAAAACTCAACGTTTAATAATGCAATGTTCAGCATCAACTTAGAAATATTAAAATTTTGCTAGTCGTGGATTTTAGTTTAAAATTACTCATTAAATATTTATTTTATTTGTAAAATTCTTTGCTTATACAATTTGTTACAATGTATTAAGCAGTTCAGTAACAGTTTTTCAAGGTTATATTTACCAAATTATGTTTATATATTATTTTCATAGATTATAATTAGAATAACTAGATTATCTATCATCATTTTATAATAGCGCCAATATTTTAATTTCGATTTCATATTTATAGAACACTTTTGAAAATGAGGAATTTCTTTCTAAAACTATCACATAATTTTAAAAATATCATCTATGATTATGCAAAGTTAGGATCAATACATTTTAATCAGTATGAGACAAACAGCTGCTAGTTTCTATGCAGTAAACTGAGTAAAGGTTTTCCACCATACAATACTAGGAGGTGATGACGTAAGCCAGCTGCACGATGCCACCGAGGAAGAGTTCAAGGACATCCTTACTCTGGTCGGTATGTCAACCAAACCTCTGCACATTCTACGACTGCGAAAATCCCTCTCCGACTGGAAGAAGAATCCGGACCCCTTCCAGCAGCCCCTTCCTCTGGGCACAACCCTGCCTGCCTTCACCCGGCCCTCTGTACCCCCTCGTTTCAAAGGGGTTGGCGGAGGAGGACAACTGAACAATCAGCGGCCGACACAGGTCCTGCCGGCTATTCAATCCGGGCAATGTAAGTTACTAAATAAATATTTGCGGAATTATTATATTTTCTTGAGTGTTCAAAAATTGTAAATGGAATATTTTAAGCTCATTCAAATTATAAAATAATTGTAGATCATTTATTCTAAATTACATAATTTACGCAGATAACACCACTTATTTGGTTATTACAGCATATAATTATCTCTTTTATCCGAGAACTCTGATACATAGTATTATATATCTATATATTATTATTAACCGAGAAATATTTAGATTTGTATAAATCTGTTTAAATTTTCGTAAATAGTTTTATCGCTAATATATTATTTGTCAAAGTAAAGAAACACATGTGTGTTTAATAGTTACAGTGTTTTTCAAAATGTATTATCATAAATAACATTTGTTATACTCATTCCGTTTATACTGGTAATATTTTAGAATATTGACTGAGAATATTTGATTACTAATAGTTGTGGATACAGCGAGTAGGTATATATTATATTATGGTTAGTTGTGTACTGTACAATACATCTAAGACATTTGGGTGTACACCGGTAGTTTGGTGAACTCGCTTTCAGAAATCGTTGTGCTGCTAAACATCGATACTTGAATATAAATAAGCTTGAATTCTTTTGATACACCCAAAGTGTTCCGTCACAAGTTGTGTTATTCAACATTAAAGATTAGTATCTAGGCATAGGCAATGAACTTAATTATATTTGCTATTTTAAACTTATACAAAGATAGTATAATTATCTGCGTTATCCACGCACAAATTATACACTATACTATTATTATGATTAAATCATTATTGTAAAGTTTTAATGCAATAGTTTTTCCATACTTCTTGTCTAAGCAGTGATTTGAATTACGGAGATACCAGTATAGCTATCCACAAGGGGGTCGTTTAATGTTTCAAGAACACTATTTTGGAACATTTTAGTTCTACCGAAAACGTGTGGCTAGATATATAGATATTTTTTATTATTTAAGGAATATATTATATCTGTGTTAGGCTCTAAATTACGTCATTCCTAAAATTCCTGAGCGAAATATATTAAACGAAAATTTTGAAATTCATGAAATTCTTAAAATCCTAGAAATGATATTATTGTTTTGTGAATATTTACACAAAATGCAATCCTAATTATTTTGGAATCATAGGATAGGTGTATGATGAAAACTATGGAAAACTAGATGCTATATAGTTCTCTAATGAAACTGTTGGCTGATTTTAAATCTACAAGATTCTATTTGTTAACTGATTATAAATTTAAATTATTTTAGAGTTCAAATCGTAGACTTGATTTAATAGTTCACTCCTATAGTACACGTACTAAACGAACGAGTATGGGGATTAGATATTGTGCCAACTACCACACATCTATACACATTGATAACCACCAACATACACATCTATACTCAGATAAAAATCGTTAACTTATGACGTTAGGCTATTAATAGCAATCAACTAGGCATTGATTATTATTCTTTATATTTAAAAAGTGGATTATATATATGAATTAATGTAATCCGGACAAACTAGTTAATAAAAACAATCTCTATAAGGGGTCCACTACATAAAAATTATAAAAACAACACAGTAATGCTTGCTTGAGTAACAACAGAAACAGCAGTGACTTAGTAATCCTTGCATCTGCTGAAACAAGGAGGAATCGAGCAGCCGTCATAAGAGTCTTTCTACAACAAATGGAATCTATGGAAGTACAGATCATGTCAACAAAATAGCAGGTGTAGAGTTAACCTCAATTAAAATAGGCCGGTATTTCTGGAAAATACTTTAAAATAACAATTGCAGAAAATGAAAGAGACACCCTTCTCTGCTTTTAATTCTATTAATACCCCCAGAGGAATTTTTCAAAATTGCTTAATTTGAGGTTGAATAATATCCTCTGAGCAGTACAGTCGTCACAATCTGGTGCCGCCACCTTCATGCTGGGTCTCCCCGCCTTCGGCTCTGTTACGGCCAACATGCCCGTGGTATCAGCGACGTCGGCGGGCACCCTTATGCCGGTCACCAGCTCCACCAACAACACCCAATCCAACACTGCCGGCGCCGGAGGCAACCGTAAAGTAGTCAAGATCAGCGAAGGTGTTCCCGTGTCCCAACTGCCCAATGCTGTCCTCTCTCTTCGCCAACGGCAACAGATCGAGCTGGCGGCTGAGGAATTGATCAAAGCGTTGCCCGAGTACCCCTCGAAGGAACCCAACCCCAGGTTACCAGTGCACAGAGCTATTCAGGTTGGATATTCACTTTTTATTTTGAATAAAACAAACACTGTGCCTATATAGAAATCATTTTATAGCCCATGATTTGAGATGTATACTGCTTCTTATATTTTGAACTTTTTCATTTGTGGTTATAAATTGTTTCACTACCCACATATTATAGAAGACGTAAAAACGTCCGAAAATGATTTACAAACACTATTTAACAATTTATGAATCATATAAAAAAATAATTTTGAAAATCGATATGGCCATTAGATATGGCCATTAACCCTTTAGTGACCAATCACCCCAAAATCAGTAAATTTTAAAAATGGCGTATATCTTGGAAAGTAGCCACATACTAGATATACAAGTATTAATGAAATTTGTTGCCCATTGATTTATCTATCAAATAAAAAAAAGAATTTGCAACCTAATGCCCTCAAAATGGCGGCCTAAAAAGTAAGTAGGCTCAAATTTTTAAACCCCTTACCCATGGTTAATGTATTCATAAGACAAATTTAATGTACTCATAAAACAAATGTAATGTATTCATAAGAGAAATGTTTGAGGAAGGGCACCAAAGCCGTGCTTCTCAAATCTCTGGGTGTCTCACTCACAGCACCACCTGATCCAAACGTGATCCTGATTGACGCTGGGCAGGTGCTGTACCATGTCGTCTGGCCCGTTTCTGGGACCGCTGAAGATCATATGGCCGCAAGCTTTGGCGTTCGACTAGCACACTACCCTCCTGAATCCAAGAAAATCGTCCCCTTCGACAGCTACAATCAAGGTATTTGCGCAAAGGATCACGAGAGAACAAGAAGAGAAATGGCGAAGGACATCCGATTAACCCCAAACACCCCACTTCCATGCCGAGAAGCAATTCTTCACAATTCAGTAAACAAGGATCAGCTCAACAACATTCTCTGCGGCTACCCCCTTTCATCCTAACATTGAGCTCGTCAATAAGTTGAACTGCCTTGTCACCCATTCCGAGGCAGACGGTGCCCAGACAATCCGCATCCTCAGTGATGACACCGATGTCTTTGTCCTCCTTGTGTATTGGACTGCGAAAAAACGTGTGGCCGCAAACGTCCAGATGTAAAAATGGAATGACGATGTTCTTGATATAAGCGAAACTGTCCGGCAGCTAGGCCCAGCAAAGTGAAAAAAATCAGCACTCAAGCTCCTGGAGATAGATATACCAAGTCTCGATGAAGTCCTCGGATAACCTGGCGCGACCCTCGCTGAGTGTAAGGCGACCGCCGACCGTGTCTTCTTGCCCCTTTATGGACAGGATAAGTGTACCTCAATGAATGCTGCTCCTACTTCCTTCTTTTGCAGCCGTAAGAAGCCTCCGCCTCTGAAGAAATTTCCACCGACAGATGACAACTTGCAGCTGCATGTTCTCCGTGCCCACCTGCAGATGCTACTATGGAAGACAGCTGACAAACGTGATCCATCAGAAGAAGCTCATGATATCACCAACTTTGGTTGGACCATTGAACACTCTGCTGTCATTCCACCTGTCTCAAAAGCTGCAGTTGCTCCCCAAGCACTATAAGATGTAGTGAGCTGTAGTTGCAGTGCAGATGGAAAGGCATGTAGTGGCGTACGTTGCAGTTGCTACAGCGCTAGACTTTCATGCACAGACTACTGTAAATGCGAAGGAGGAGTTGATTGCTTCAGTGCTTTTACCAACAAGCAGGTGGACGACGAAGAGGAGCTAGTTGTAGATAATGATGATGATCAGGAATGAAGAATATGAAATAGGTGTTGTGACCGCTGGATACTTGAACAATCAGTTTGTATTATGTATGTAATAACGAATTAAATGTAACACTGCATTTTTATGTCATATGTATACATTAAATTTGTTTTATGAGTACGTTAAATTTGTCTTATGAATACATTAAATTTCTCTAATGAATACATTAACCATGGTAAGGGGTTTAAAAATTTGAGCCTACTTACTTTTTAGGCCGCCATTGTGAGGGCATTAGGTTGCAAATTCTTTTTTTTATTTGATAGATAAATCAATGGGCAACAAATTTCATTAATACTTGTATATCTAGTATGTGGCTACTTTCCAAGATATACGCCATTTTTAAAATTTACTGATTTTGGGGTGATTGTCACTAAAGGGTTAATGGCCATATCTCATTTAATAGTGAACCGATTTTCAAAATTATTTTTTTTATTTGATTCATAATTGGGTTCTATAACTTTTATAAAACTATATTGATAGCAAAAATATTTTTCGTTTTCGAGATATTTGCCAATTTAAAATTTGGCCAAAATCCAAGTTGCAGAGTTAGCAACCAAGCTCAATTGTCTCTCCTAACCATATAGATCACATTTCCATCAAAAAAGTTTACAGTAATTGATATTGCAGGGTAGGTCTTTTGGCAACTGGACTATTGGACATTTTTTCATTTGTAGTTTCAATAATTCGCATAATATTGATTTTATATTTCAACCGCACAAACTTGTAAACAACACAAACAGTTTTATCCATAATACATCATCTAGCTGTGGTTGTCATCTGTGCAATTTATTTATAATGTATCCAATTGTTTGTTATATCTGACCCAGTTTCTTACAAGATCTTCCTTTTCCATCCCTCAGCTCTTTTAAAATAAGTTCCCGGCATTTTCTGCACCAACATATCTGATTATTTTAAATAGTTGTAATTTAGAAGTCTGAAAATATTTCCTTTACGTTCTTACCTTATATCACAATCTCTGCAGACAATCTTGTTGATGCCCCGCGACCACCCGGATCGCATCTCCGAGATATACAAATACTCGGCCATCTACGGTCGGTTCAACGCTCCACGACGCACTGGCAAACCCATGTCCGTACACGAGGTCTCCGTCAACGAGGCTACAGCCCAGCTCTGTCTCCATATGCCCTCTCTGCTCACACGGAGGGAGGACCTTTTCCCGCTGGGTCGACAGGTCGTTAAGATGGCTGACGGAACCGTGAACAAGCCTTCGGCCAAAGCTAGGAAGCGAAAGGCAGCTCGCACGCAACAGCTGGCCGCGGTATCCATGGTTACAAGTTCAGCTGCAAATGGTCAACCGTGAGTTAAATATGATGCCTTTGAATTCTCATTTAATTATATAATAATCAGCTATATTTTTGACGTATGCGTATTTAATTTTTGTAAATATCTCTGATTATCACTTTTTACATTTCATATTAATTTATTACTAAAGATTTGTCTAGATTTGTTCATTGCCTAAATTTTCCATTTATCTTAATTTGAAGATATATGTACGCATATTCTATTCCGGTGTTTTTAGAATGCAAACATCGGTTTTCGATACAGGCAACTATTCGGTTGCGACTTCCCTAATCGACGATAAACGTTGCAATAATGCCACCCCTCTAAACAGGGATCAAGCTATTGCAGAGTTATCAATAGTCCAGGTGAGTGTCATTATACTATACTATTTTTAGCCATATTTTGATTTAAAAAATTGGTTTATTTATTACAATATTTAGGATATTCAAATTAAAGTATGGTGGTTACTATTTTATGTTATAGTGATTAATATCAGAAAGTTAACAAAATTAGTTGTTTCAGGACAATTTATACTTTTGAAACTATGTTACTACTATGAGTAGTAAGCTAAATATATTCGAATATTTATATGATGTGTTAATAATTTTTATCATAGATTCTCATAATTTTATATATCGACTGATTATTCGATACAATTAACGTTTTAGTCCAAAATGGGAACTATAAAATATGAGATGAACTCACTAATCATGGAACATGAACAACTACGAAATGCCTTTCGCAATGCCAAACAAGCAAACCTGGGCACTTTAATGGCCCAAATTCAGAAACAGATCGATGCAATACAAGCTAATCAACAGTTGAAACTGGAGGAACAGGCGTCTATGGTTGTAAGACAGAGGAAGTAAGTTATTGTTGAAATTACACTATAATTAAATAGTGTATTAAAAACTATAAATAATGAATTTATGTCATAAAAACAGTTTGTTTTAAATGATTTCTGTTGACTTTATGGCAGACTAATGGACATTATCCATAAACGAGAGGCTCCTGATGGCAATCCCGTAGACCAGCAATCAGTGGCGACCAACGCCGGCCTCACAGTACAGACAATACAGACTAGTAATAAGCAGCAACAAGACGCTGTTGTCACCTACCAACAGCAACAACAACATCCTTCCGAACAGCAGCAGCAACAACAGCAGCAACAACATCAGAACAATGTCTATGACGCATCCAACTGCTTTAAAGTGGAGACGATGTTCCCTTGTAACACACCGGCCTTCCCGCCATATATACCCATTCACATTCCTCAACAACAGCAGCAGCAACAGCAACAACAGCAAACAGTTCAACCGGCCTGCTCTGGATCTGGATAAGAAACACTCGCTGCCACGGTTATTTTCGTATTATTTTCGTTAACAAATTCTTGTTAATATGTTGAATTATAAAGCCTGTAACAATGACAATGACCTGTTAACTGAACTGTTTACCAAAGACTCGAAGACATCACTTTCAGTGTGATTAATATTCTAAACATTCAAAAAATTAGCAGAGTTTTGCCAAACATAATTAACTTTAATTAATGTAGTTCCGATAAAAAAATAATTAACTTAATTAATTTTTACTTTGTGACTTTCAGTTTTTTAAGTTACCGAACTTAACTATCTTATAATTTATAAAATGTCTATATCAAAACCCTTCTTTAAGTTGCAAGCAAATAGACAGTTTTCCGTTTTTGTTTCAACTTAGCTTTATATATTTTCTGTTAAAACTGCAGAAAAAAATTAAAATAGAAATTTAATTATATTGAGAAGAACTTTTCACTTATTATCTTTTATTGCTATGTCATACTATTCATCGTTTATATTTTCACACACAAGACACTTGCCATTTTCCCTTAATTACACCCGATATAATATCTTTTATTATACCGACCTTTTATACATACCATTCTACTGTACTTATTTATTCGCCAGTGTTATTATCTACAATTAATTGTCCTTTCTTGCAAGCATTATTTTAATATTTCTATATAACACAAATTTAATTATTGTCAGGGTGAGTCACTGAGCAAAATATTTTGCTAATTTCGGTAGAATAAAGTTAAGGCTAGCTACATTAAAAATAATTAATCATATTTTAGAATATCATTCTTAATATTCAAAAATATCGATTCATCAAATTTTTTATATTAAACTGATATATCATAGAAATATTTATATTTCCGTTAATTTATTAAGTATTGTTATTTTTATTCATACTATACTCTCTGGTGACCCATCTTGACAATATTCGGTTTATAAAGTGTACAATCAAATATATAAATATAGCGTTTTTGGAAAATATTAGAGATAAAAATCACTAGAAATTTGGATCTAAATATCTAAAGAGTCATGTTTTGTTTTTCTAATATTCCTATGAATATAAAAACACAAATTTTAATTTTATTACAATTTGAGTAATGCAATATTTTGTAGAATTTACTGGATGTGTTTAAATTTTCCTTCAAATCTCAAAACAAATCAATTTCAGTAAAAAGCTTTTAAATCAAAATTTACATTTAAAATTAATAAATTTAAATATGAAAATGATCTTAATAGTTTTTAAGTGTGTAATATTAAATGATATTTTTGTCTGGGTGTAGTATACTAATGCGACATTATAATTGGATTCAATTACTAAACATTTTTATGACTATTAATATCAGTTAAATTCTATACAATGTGAAAATAGATGTTTATGATTCTCTAAGATTAAATTGAAATAGATAGTTAAAATTGATAACCTTATTCTAGCCCATTCTTTGAGACTCATACTTAAAGTTTTGCATTAGTACATTTGTATTCCATGGGTACCATTTCCTGTATACATTAAAGCAGTACACATAATAATACTGACTTATTTCTTAGTGCGGCTTATTTCTGCACCCCTAAGAGCAGCACTCTTTTTTCTTATTTATTGTGATAATATTGTAAAATAACTTCCTTCTTTTTCTCCAGTATTTCTACACTACCTTTCTTATTTTTTGTTGTTGTATATTGCAAGCTGTACAAAATTGGTTTCAAACTTTATATAAATTATAAGATATATTGCTCCAATAATTACTTGTAAATATTCTTTTAAATAAACTTATATTATTGTTTATTTTATCAATTGGTTTGCTTTTATTTTAAAGTTTATTATCGATGTTTTCATCAAATTAATGTGAAACGTTTTAATTATATTTTAATATAATCCAAATTAGTATAACTAAAAAAAAGATTTTTTATACCAAATTTAAGTACATAATAACTGTTAATTTATAGATTTAGCGCGGCCACTCTTACTTTTTTAAAGTCTTTTTAAAAATCGTGTTATTTTTATTTATTATTAATAAAGCAATTTATATTGTACTATACTTTCGTGTTTATTTCGATTAGTCTTGAAAATATTCATCTACAATTTAATGATATTTATTTCTGAAAAATACAAAAATAGAGCTCATTTTCAAATAATTGTCAAGCCCATTTTCCAATTTCATATATATATATATATTCTTTTTATTCCTGTATTTATATCTATTTTAATGAAAATAGTATCTCTGATTTCAGTCTACCTTATATTCCTTAATATAGTATTTTAAGAAAATAAAAAATATTGATATATTTAATACATGATCAAATGAAAAAGAAACAAATAACATTATATTCTTAATTTAATTGATCCAAAATTCGAAAAATAAAAAACATCTTGTTGTCCCTTAATTAGTGTACCGACTACCTAGTATAAAATATGTAATAAAGGAATGTATTATAATGCCCCTCACTTTAGTAAGAATGGAATACACTTAAACAAACAATGAGAACATTTTAATTGATTAAATGTTGCTCTACAAATTGACCTAGATCATATTTTTGAATTTTAATAAATAATAAGTTCATTGTCATTCAAATTAAAGACAATTCCTCGAAATTTAATACAAAAACTTTTTGAAAATGTAGCAGTTATTGTTAAAAAATACATTTAGATAAATGGTTAGCATTATTACTTATACTAAGCATGTTGGTTCCACCAAAGCAAAATGCGTTTGTTTTCTTGTCACGATATTTACATTGAAAAATGTACCATCAACCAAAATACAATCAAATATTTTAAAACAAAAGTATTTCTCAAAACACAACCTCTGTTAGCTGCTTCTACGGGTTCTTTATCATTACCACAGTACATTTTAGTTGCAAAATAAGGTTCTTTATCAGTCGGACAGATATAATCCTGGTCTTGAAACAACGTAATTCTTTGCTTACTCCCAACTGCTTCTATCATGCTGTTCCATAAGTTGAGCGCCAACATCCATTGACTCAGGACGGACAACCGAAAACAGTCCGGAGCAAAGAAATCCATATTGATCGTCTTTTTATCCGTCTGTGGTAATCGGTTATTTTCAAAAAATCGCTGGTTTACTACAGTAAAATTATGACTTTTATCATAGCGTCGACTTTCTAGGACATGTACAATTTCCTTTTGATATTTTGCATTAATTTTGTTTAATTCAAAAATATTGGCTTTGGGATCTGCTAAACAGGGACATTTTTTTAAATTGATATTTGACGAACAAGATTTGCTTTTTCCTGGTTGCGAAAAAATATTGGGAATGTCAGCGATATTTATTACGTTGACCAATGTGTTGGGAAGAGAATCTTGGAGTAAATCTAAGCCATCGAGGAATCGCACACGAAGCTTTTCTGGAGTAAACTC
Source organism: Vannuccia rotundouncinata (assembly GCA_034780395.1). NCBI lineage: Eukaryota > Metazoa > Platyhelminthes > Proseriata > Coelogynoporidae > Vannuccia > Vannuccia rotundouncinata. The sequence continues at coordinate 73,160 of JAUZNC010032212.1, forward strand.
TTCTGGTTGAAGACATTGATAACAAATGTCATTATTACCAATAAAAACGTGGATTATCTAGAAAACAATATAAAAATTGCAAATTTATAAGTAAAAAATGTAAATAAAAAAAAGTAAACTTTATAGTCAAATAAAAAACTGAATTATTACTCACTTTCCACATATTTTGAATATTTGAATTTTTATCTATTATGAATTTCTTAATTAATTTCCGAACCTGGTCTGCAAAATCTTTACTAGTTGCATTTCCAATTGCCATATTCAAATTTTTATTCGTTTCATCCGACATTCCTTTCAAATTGGGATTATAAATCTTCAAAATATTAGCAAAAGTTGGATTGGTTTTATAATCTTGGAATCCCCCATTATGGAATGCATATCCTAAATATTCTTTATCGTCATTTTCAGTGGAGAGGGCCATATCTCCGCAAGATAACCAATCACCAATCGCTGCTACGACTTCTATATTAGCAGGAGTTAACTTTCGTACGTTTAAAACTTTTTTGGATGACTTTGATACAGGGCATGAAAATGTTGGCATTCGTCTTAGGGCATTATCAACAGATATACTAGAATGAATTTTATGAACACATTCGATAACTAAAACGTACAATAAAAATATTGATTAAATCAATTAGTATTTAGCCAGTTATAAATTATTAAGATAACATTTTTCTTACTTGTGATTAAATGTAGAATAAAAGATATATTAAATTCCATTAACATGTAAATAGTATTGTGACATGTGAATTAAAAATCAAATTAGACGCACGTTGATTTTAACGTCGACATTTTGATGTGAATATATTAAAAAGAGAATTTATTTTGAAATAAATAAAAAAACAATCAGTAGTATGATCTACAAACAAACAATAACCTATTTAAAAGGCCATATTTCTGATATTCACAAATTTCAATTGATAAAGATATATCAATAAATTGTTTTTTATTAACCACTTTATTATCGTGTACACGATTGAAATAAGATTTAAACCATAGAGATATCATATTTATATTTTAGGCTTAAATGAGATATAAAATTCAATTTATTTTATAAATATCTTTGAAATATATACTTAATAGATTTAATTCTATAGATTGAACAAATAATTTCAATTAATATTCAGGGATGGCCAAAGTATAAACCATAGAGATTAATTTTTGCAATGAAATGCACAAATCTATGATTTAAATAAAATATGAATATATTTACTTTTAATTTCCGATGTTACTTTTGGCCATCCCTGTAGAAAATCTAAAATATATTGTTGTTAATAAATTTTTCGTGTCATCAAAAACTTTTATTTCAAGTTTTCAAGAAACGCAAGATTTAATTATGTATCTATATATGACACTGCTAAACCTGATTTTATTAATCAGCATGTTTTATAGAAATATACATTTTTTTGAATAATTCGAAATCTGAACTATAAAATTGGGCGTTACTTCTGGACAACATTTATATATATTAAAATTCGATTTCTATATGCCAAGGTCACAATTTTAAGATTAACTACTCATAGTATTTCCATAGAAATAGATTTTTGTTTTAGTTCGCAAAATAGTTGGCGGAAAATTGTTTTTTCTATTTCTATGACTATTTGAAATATAAATTTCAGCAATGAATAAAAAAATATTTCAATTTATAGTCAAATTAAACAATTTTAAAAACATGGTATACATACATTTCAACGAAATCGAAGCCATTTTGAACTGAATAAATATCGATATAATTTGAATATGATGATCAATTTATTATACCCAACCAAATTAAAAGTCATTAAAATATTCATTATTATTTATATTATTCATACAAGGGGTCTTCAATAAGTTCACGGACTTTATATATCAAAGCAATACCCTACACATATGATCTATGCATTTTAAGTAACAATAAATACAACAAAAATATTGTCTAGTGTTTAATTTCTATAGCCATAATAATAATGTGGATAGCTTCATAATTCCAATTTTAAAATGATATGTCACAATAGATTTAGTTATTAAATATAAGGTAAAAATGTGTTTAAAAATATTATTGACATGTTCACATGAAAGTAACAAAGTGAGTAACGTACAAATTGTTTATTAAAGGTATATTTACATAATTACAATTTCTCAAAATATTTCCTTTCATAATCAATGCACATGTTAAAATCATTTTGGAAGGCAAGTTGCCCTTTTGAAGGCAAGGCGATGTTGAAAACCAGCCACATATTGTTATTGGATTTCAAAGCGAATAATTTATCAACACGCGAGAAGATGAAGAAGTCACATAAAGCCAAATCTGGACTGTATGCAGGGTTGGACATCAAATAAATGTTGTTAATGTTCAACTAGAATACGGTTACTTGAGCTTTGTGTGCTAGGGCGTCGCTAGCTGTAACTAAGTTGCAGATGCGGATCTACGATTCTCACGACGATATCAGCTAAGCATTGTTAGATACCATTCAACTCGGAATGTCATCTGCTCATGAGTAGTCAACAAGTGACTGTGGCACCCAGCGTGATGACACCTTACGCACACTGCCAACAGCTAGTGATTCCGACCACTGCGGCATCTTCCCTCACTATCTTGGCTACTGCGCCTTTTTGTACCGCTGTTGTTGTTTTTTTTTGAAGGCGTAACCCCGTCAAAGGAGCCGAAGGTCCCGCAGATAATATAGGTCACCGCCATGGGTCCTCCGTTTGTTTGCATTTGATCATTTACATTATCTCAGGAATTTGGTGATGAGTTTCAGGATTGCTCTTTTTTCCTTTCAGGTCGGTCAAAGAGGTAATACAACTGTCCCTGCACCATTTCTCTGTAGCTGGGCATGTAATCGTTAGGTGCTCGCTGTTTTCCATGTCGTTTTGGCATAATTTGCATGTGTTTGCCTCTTCTAGACCTATGCTTTTTCTGTAGAATTTCAAATCCAGGAGTGGTGCGTAAGTAATCTTCTAATTGCAATAGTGTCTTCTTTCTTTGATTGATCTTTGATCCAGCTTTCCGCTTCTGGGAAAATTTTCTTGACTCTTTCGTTGGTAATTTGTTGTTTGGTGGTATTTCCCTATATCCCTGCATTACTAGTTTGAAAAGATAACTCAGATTCAGCTTAATTCATGGCGCTGGCTTCGTCTGCTAATTTGTCCGCCCACTCATTCCCTATTATTCAGCAGTGGCTTGGGACCCACACCCAAGTAATCACTCTCTCTTCTTGGTCCAAAGAGTTTAGGATTTTAAAGCAGTTATTGACTGCGGGATTTTATTCTTTGAAGTTGTATTTTGGCAATCTAGTGAGGCTATAGACTAACTAACTGTCTGTGATAATGGCGCACTTTTCCTATTGGTGGTTAGAAAGCCATTCCTGCGACAATACTTTAGCTGTGATTTCACACTGGAAGGATGAGCAGTAATTCCCTCCCGGTGATCTGATCTCTTCTAATTTCGTTGGGTTTGTCACACTGTCACACAGGCGTCTCCATCTATGTTGCTTTCTTTAGCTGAGCCGTCAGTAATTTGTTGAGGGTGTTGTGTGCCATGAACTTATATTGACTTCCGTATCTTCCCTTATTATATCATGAAGACTTGCATGACTTGCTTCATCCATGGTGCGGGGTAAGGTTAGGCCTTCTCTCAATCTTTAGTATGTTTGAGTCTTGGAATAAGTTCCTCCATTTGTTCATTGGCATCTCTCTCCAATCGTTCCTTTTCAGACTTGTTTTTTGTTAGTTGGTTGCTGTCAGGTGCCTTGCACCGGATGCTACTATCGAAGGCGATTATGTTGATAGTGATTGCCCTGTCTTCTAATTTGGGTAATTCTAATTCAATCATAAGGAGATTTTTTCGAGTCTTGGATCAGCCCTGATGGCAGAAGCCAATCCACGCCATTTTTTCAAGCCCTTAAAGCGTGACTCTCGCAATTATATGTGTGCCATTTTGCAAGGCTAGTACCCAACAGACACCATGGGGGGCGACACACATTGTCTGGCAAAGTGACAACCAATCAGCTCGGTCTTAGGGCTATGACCTGTTCCCGGGGGCACCTGTCCACTTATCTGGCGGGACGGCGGTAGTTGTCCTACCCCACTTTCGATACCCTGTCCACCAAATAGTCTTAATAGTGGCGCTACTGGGATTTGAACCGGGGATCACCCGCTCCGAAGCCAGTCACGTTAACCACTTGACTGCTATCATAAGGAGATCGATCGGAGTGCTGGCAATGAGTCCGGTACACAGCCTTATCGCTAACTTCTGGATTTTTTCTAGTTCTTCGCTAGCCGACTTTGTGATATATGGTCTCAATGCAGGAGAGGCCTATTCCAGGATACTTCTACAGAGGGATAAGTATTTTTAAACAGCTTTTTATCGAAACCCATGTCTTTACCAGCGACGCATCTGATGATGTTCAGTCGCTTGCTCACTTTCTCCTTGATCTTACGTGTTTCTTGAATCTTACATAGTTTACGGTCAAATGTGACTCCAAGGAATATAGGGTGTTCATTGTGTTTGAGTTTCACATTATCTACGGTGATGATGCCGTCCTTTTGGCTTCTTTGCTGTCTACCGGGAACATCCATACCTCACAAATTTCTCCAGTCTTATAGGCTCATTAACCATTGTTTAGTTCATTCTGCTATTTTCTTGACGTCTGCTTCTTGGATTTGGTTTTGTGGTGTGGTTATACTTTTAAGGCTGATGTTCGTTTTGGTTGATATAACGTTGGTTAACATCGTTGATGTACGCTAAGAATAGAAGGGGTGTTAGCACCGCCCCCTGTGGTAGTCTTTGGTGGAACTTGTATTTCTTGCCGATTTTGTTATTGAACTTCACCCAAGCGATTCTATTGCTGAGTCGCATTGTTGATTAAGCTGTTGTCGTTGATGGCAGTCGTCCTGAACCAATGAATATAGAGCGAGCGGCAAGAACCCTTACTCTAAAAAATATTTGGCAACTAAATTTACACCCTACTAACTATGACGTAATTGTCAGCAGTTTTCTATGGAAAGTATAGAAGCTTAATTATATCAATAATAAATGCATTAATACCTCCCATGAATTTCGAATTGATTTATTGAAACAGTTTCCAATTTTTTAGAGCTTTTAGCATAGAGTGAGGGTTCTTGTCGCTTGCTCAATATTCTTTGTCCTGAACGATCATTTTGACTCGCCCAATAAAGTCATGCCAAAGTGAAATTGAAACACCAGCACATCGAGAACTTCGAGGGTGCCTCGATTATCCTAAATTAGAGCAGTAGAGAGCCTAAAACCTTTTGCGTATTTAAATGCGCTTTGTAAGCATGTCGAGATTTCATGTCGAGCATATGAAATCTTTTACTATAATAATTAAGCAAATTTCAATTGCTGAAATATAATTCTAAATGTGGAATTATAAAGCTATCCATAGATACAGCTTGCTAATCCGCAAAAGGTTTATGCCATTTAGAAGATAAAAACAAAACCATTTAGAAGATAAAAACAAAACCATTTAGGAGATAAAAACAAAACCATTTAGAAGATAAAAACAAAACCATTTAGAAGATAAAAACAAAACCATTTAGGAGATAAAAATAAAACCAGATGTGCTAATAAAAAGTATAAAAAATTATCCCAACAAGCGAATATTTAAACCGATCAACAATTAGAATGAATGCACATTAATGGAAAATATCAAATTAAAATATTTGCTAAATTATGTTTTCAATCGCATATAGTAATAAAATAATTCCATTATTTTCGTTAATGTTTCTACTTTTGTCTATACATAATAATGCCTATTGACTTATTTCAATGCGAGGACTACGCTTTCGGTGTTCATTTATTCAATACTAGCCCGATTATTTTTCCACAATAAAAAGATTTGGACAATATAAAAAAATATTTTGAATCTTCATATAGTTTATAAAATATTTTAGTTCACATATATATTGTATTACACGTACTTTATAGGTAAATACATATCGTGCATATATTTATTATTAATAAGTATTAGCTTATTTCATGAATAATAAGTGAAATATCATCATCAACACAAGTCGTCAATTTATAATCTACTCTATAACTTATTGCTAAAGCCAAGAAAATTATTTAAATCAATCAAAACTTTATAAATACGTACGTATAAGTAATGAAATTATTCAGACATGTGATTCGAAAATATGATCATCGTTTTGAACAATCAATAAAAATTTAAGTGAGTTTAAAAATAGCTTCAATTTATAATAATCCAACAACTCTGGCGAACCCAAAATCCGGAAAAACCACATTCCTGATTTTATTATTTACACTGGCACTAATTAAGAAACATTCAGCTAGATAAAGAAATCATTAAATAACAAATAATTTTCGGAGTTGCTACACTTCAGAATTTTCCCAGGTATATAATATTTATAGGATGGAAAACAATTAAAATTGATAGAATTATGTCTGTATTTATTTAATTTACTATAAAAAGTAATGAACAGTCAGTCACCGTGGTTAAGCAATAATAACAACACGCATAAAACAAGAATTCAAAATAACGGATAATATTCATACAATATGCTACTAATAGTAAGAAAAGGTATATATATATATGCAGTACTGTTAGAATGTAGAAGAAAAGAATTAGGTGAAATCTAGCTGGGAATTGAAGGTCCATAGTTCTGCATAGCACGATTTAACTCCGATTCCTGATAGGGGAAAAACAATAAAAGATAAAATTGAAAATACCCATGATTATAAGATTGTAACAAAATCAACAATGAGTCATACTGGAATCCATGATACCTAAATACTATTTCAAAATACAATAAATTAATTACATAGCACATTTTTTAGACTCCTTTCTACATTTATAAAGTAGTTATATTATGCATTTGGAAAATATTTTTAAAGTGGTTAAAAATTAATTATCGAAACAAGACATTACAATCTTGAGTGTGTGAAGAGTTATTTGTAAATACCGAACATACCTTGGCTTGTAAATCTTTCACAAATGGATGTTGTCTGTTGGAATCCTTCAATTGAGAAATATAGCGACTTGTCACCTGAACCGAAATAACAATTTAAATGTTTCAGTTGAAGAAATTTATACAATATACTGCAAATTTATGTAGTTGAAAACTGTCAAAAATAAGAAGTAGAAACTAAATTAATTAATATGAAAATAACAGGCTGGCTTTTAGAGATTTTTAATTTCATTCCGAGTTAAAAAATACAAATCACTGTATGAAATATCAATCATAATTTTATACCAGTGCAAAACTGGTCAATGGTAAAGGACACACATTCCAATCAAATGTAGACATAATGAACACTATTTATGTAGACACATAGAAGTTCTAAAACCAAATAAGAAAGCACTAATCTGAAATAAATCATTAATAATTGGTGACATACCTCAATAGGTTTGCCTAAATGCTGTGAAAGAACTATCATGTTGATTATAGTTTCAGGGTTGTTGTTGTCCTGGAATTAATGCAATTGAATTATAGTTACAAAAAAAATAATTAGTTTAATAATATGATAATCAACACAAAATGTTATATATTTAATTTAACTTATAGTTTAAAAGTCAAATAGTTACTTTGTCCATTGCCTCCTGAAGAATAGGTTCAGCATCCTCCCAACGATTCATGGCCATCAGAGCTGCAGCTTGTCCATTGAGAAGAGTTGGAGTTCCCTGATACTTGTCACAGAGTTCCTGGTAGATGTGGAATGCCTCCAGCAACTTCTCACCACCCTGGAACCAATGTTGAGATTTTTTAAATAAGGTAGCAAATTAAGAATTCACATGATTGATTGACAATATATTCCAAACATACAATGGTAAGATTGAAAAGCCCTGTTGATAGTTGACAAAGAGTATGATCCTCGTTAATTTCTTGCATTTTCTTGAGCTCTTTGCGAGCCAAATCAGGTCGATTCATACTGATCAGAATTTGCACAGTCAATGCTAAGCTATAAACATATTTAACAATAGATTTAGCATACCAAACATAATTAAATTATCTAATAAACAATTTACCATTCCATAGATTCTCCATTGTGAAGAATACGAAGGGCAGAATCGTTCATCTAAAAAAAGTTTTTAATTTTAGTAACAAAAAGAAATACTTATCAAAAGATTAGTGAAAAGACTTGCCTCTTCATACATGTAAATGTAAGCTGCCATAAGAAGCGCTGTTGTGTTGTTAACGTCCAAGTTTCCAATCATTTGTTCGTCTAGACGTGAAAGAACATTGTCTCTGAAAGCAATTAAGTTAAAAAGGTGTTTACACACTTATTAGATTAAGTCTGACAGTATGAATAACAGTACAATTATTTTACATTATTTATCTTCCTTTTACAATTAAATAAAGTAAACCCTTAATACATTACAATCAACATGATATTTAAAACTAATATTCAACATGTAAAGTATAATTGTTTAAAAGGGAAAAAACAAATTCCTGCAAGGGATTGAAAACTACCAATATATACTGAAAACTAACATTAAAAATGAATAGAGTGTCTCTAAAAATAAATACAAAAAAACATTAAGTACATACTTTCGACTAGAATCAGACAAATATTCAGCTAGTAATTTAATTGATTGGAGTTCTTGTGGGGAACCAGAACGCACTTCATCAAGGACAACTCCATACTTCTTTTGGGCTATGTAAGTTCGAAATGTGAGCACTTCTTTCTCCAACTTGGTTTCAGCAGCTGATGGCTAAAAATATATGTAAATAAAAAATTAATACCAATTTAATACTACTCTCTCATATGTCTAATACTGCTAAAAGAGTATAATATTAAATGATAATATGAAGTGATCAAATGTATGTAAATAAAATAATAAGACAAATTTAATGAAAATTGAATTCACTTAGCAAAAAATGAGTCTATATAAATAAAATAATAGTATTGTATATTTTTGAAGTCCCTAGAATAGACATACACTAAATATGAACAGGCTTATTTTTAGTATTTTTTCTACAATTTAATAAGTAATTCTTATTATTTAAACTAATTTATGAGCTATGATAATATGCCTTATATATTACTGTATGTTTTAATATAACATAATCAGATTATAAATTAGAATGACTACTAAAAAAGTAGGTTTGATATTTATTAAAAAAATAATAAAAGGTATTTTGAAAAGACAAACATTCAGAAATATTATTGTAATAAATTAATGTCATACAAATCAATGTCTGAAATGAAAACTATCATATAACATTTTTTTTTGAAAAATCAGATATATATTTATTTTTCTTATTTCATGGTTGAGTTATAACAAAATGTCCAACCATCATATTCAGCATTTATATTATGTTCCATAACTTTAAACTTCATTAGCCAAAATTTAAAAAATGTTGAATATGATAGTTTGCATTTTGGACATTGATATTAAGTAAATATTCCAAGGTTCAGTAGTAATAAGAATTGTAAGTTCAACTTATACTACTAAAAATCTATTTTTGTCTAATTGGAATAAAAATGTTTACATTTTACCTGTTACAATTAGCTGGAAAAGACTGTATATTATATCAAACTTATTATTCAATACACATTATAATGCATATGCATTATAAACATTTGTCTATGTTTATGTTTCCATATAGTAATAAAATATTGATCATAGTAGTTCAAAATCAGGGATGGGAATAGAAGTTTAAAAAATCTGCTGAAGTCAAAAATTTAGGGACCCATAATCCCATATCAGAATAAAAAGAGTAATTTGTTGCAGTAAAATGTTGTGGGTTATCACATTAATATTATGCAAATCAATTTCATAAAAAATATTAAAAATTGGGCACCAAATCCACTGGAGATTCCCATCCCTGCAAAATGCCAGAATATGCATAAGAAATACAAAACATTAATATTTTAATATTTAGAGCTAGTATGATGCCTTTAAATAGTTATTTATAGCAAAATTTCCTCATTGTTATGCACTTTTAGTATTTAAAAGTATTTAAAATAAGTAAGTATTTAAAAAGAAGTAAGAATATTTGCTGTTACTAGTTTGTAAAAGTCATAATTCAAAATTGAAATTATATTAAGTGTAATAATTTTTCAAATAAATTAATGAGAATAATAATTAATTAAGAATAATTATTAATAAAAATTTACAATAATAAACATTGTGTACCTTAACTGATTGTAAATTTTTCAAGCAGGCTTGGTAATTTCCCAAATAAAAATTATTCCTGGCATCAAATAGGTCATCAACATCTTCTTTATCCATTTAAAAAGAGTGAATAAGGTTTATTACAAATCCTAGATTACGAAACTAATGACGCAAACCAATAATCAATAAATCAGAAGTGTTGGAAGACTTTAAAATTTTAACGTAAAAAAATAAATAGTATTAACATAAACAAAATCGTTTTTTTCTGCTGTATATAATATCCATAGATATATACTTTCTTTGTTTAAGCTTAACTAGATTTAATCGTATTCTAGCTAAATGTTGTCATTTAGTATCGATTTCTGTCGATCCTGACAAAAATTTAATATTATTAAATTCAATATTTGCTTATACGTACTAATTATATATTTCTGTAGTAATATTAAATTCAATAATTGTTTATATGTATAAATTAAATATATATATATTCTGTTCAAGTTATTTTCAAATTATTTACCCAATCACAACTCTGGATTTGCCATACACGAGATGCAACATACTTTAGTATATAAATATTTTCAATATTTTAGATGTCCAATCTATAGTTCTATATATAAATACGAAAATAAATTAATACGAAATTAAATTATAAATCAATTGATGACTGTAATAAATAAAAAAAAAACTTCATAATTGTCTATTTATTAATATTTTATGCAAAATGTACGTTTATTATGATATCAATTTTTTTATCCTTATTAATTTCGATATATACATATATATTATTTTAAAAACGTAAATTATCCTTTTGGGGCTGCAGTTCTGAAATGACGTCACACTTGAAGAGGGGGTCCGTGAAAATGTGACAAACGTGACCTGTGAGAGGAGGGGTAATACATAATTGGTTTGTGCATGTTTTTAAGTGCATTAGTAAACTATATACAGATGGAATATAAATTCCCTAAATTGTATTAATTAATATGTAATGCGTAATTACCATAGTAATTATAGAAAAGAATATTGAATCAAGTTATATTTTGTATTATGCATTATCATTTCAATTTTTCATCTTAACAAGTTATAATACTGCAGCTAATCGTTCAACTTCTATAGTGCGATTGCAAACATATTTTAAAGGGACATCTCCTTTTTTAGAGTGATCATATCATGCATGAGATGGATGGATATGTATAGATATGTGTGGATATCGATGAACCGCCATATTAATTAGTATTATATAATCATAGTATGTATAATTTTCACATGCATTTTAAAATATTGTTTTTATACTCACTAAAATTAGAATATTGAACTTTTTAATTATTTTACAAAATACAATTCTATAGTTTGCTTTTTGTTTTCATTTCAAAAATAATTAATATAAATTTATTTTCGAATTATGGGGACGGGTTATCATTAAATGTAATGTCATTTTGGAGGGGGGTCTAATTTTGTGACAAAGTGTGACAAGGGAGGGATGCTTCTAAAAAGTACGTGACGTCATTTTAGAACACCCACTTATTATAATGCACGAATAGATCACACTAAATCACATGAAATAAATTTACTGAATTGAATGATATTTCAATAAAATAAATAACTTGGTTATTACGTGATGGCCGGGTTTAGGTTATGAATAGATTTAATATTTTATCAATTATATAGTTATTTTTAACAATTTATATTATTCATTACGTATTAAACATAATTATTCGATTCATTTTAGGATTCATTTCAGGATTCATCTAGAGAACCACACAACCTACACAGTCGTTTTATTTACCAAAATGAAGCTTACACGTAATTATAGAATTATAGGTTTTTTATTAAAATAAAAATAGATAAAAATAAATAATTTTTCGATAAGTTATGCATTTTAACAGAATGATATGCTTATTTAATTAGTTGAATATAATTTTAAAGATTGGTTAAGAATGCTTATGGATATTACACAAGACTGCATAAGAATATTACAATAAGGATTATCGACTAGCGTATTCTAAGAGCGGACTATTATTTAAAACTAATTTGTAATGTTCAAATATGAACCTATATGAACAGCTATGAACCAAACATGAACATATAATATTAACAATACATTTTAATTCTATAAATATCATAATTATTGAATCATAAAACAAAGCTTCATTTTAATTTTTCATTATCCCCTGCGCCAAAAACGCACTCTCCTTTAAGAAAAACTTTTTACAGCGTGATATATATTATCATAGAAGCCTAGATTAAGATTTCTATTCTCTATATTATAAGACAAAGATGCCTGATTAGTTTTGATAATTGGTTAATATATGACAGCCTAAGAAATACTTGTTATAGATACAACATAATCCCGCTGTTTTTTTTCAACGCCCACGTTTGACCAATAGTAATTAAGTATTTCCCAAAATATTTCATTTCATTTATCCAAAAAAATAATTTAATTATTTATCCAAAAATCTAAAAGTTAATTTGTATTCACAAATTTTTGAAAATAATCAAATCAATACTATGCAACATTCAAATTAATAAAAAAAATATCATTGTTGTATACTTTCATAAAAAATATATGGTGTTAATTATAAATTAAAATACACGATAATTTATATTAATGAAAAACTTATTTCGTTGTAATGAGAACAATTTGTATGACTCCATGATTCTATTTGTTTATGAAATATAAAAATATTAAAATGATATACATTAAAATATATGTAAAAGATAACATGCAATGTTTACAATTTTCCATTTATGCTTGATTATGATATGTTCGACTTAAAGATCACTTGTATAGTTATATACAATTTCTTGAGAAATAATTTGAGACTTTTCATCTTTTTAAGAACGAATTGGATAATTTTAATCAGTGAAATTAAATATGCCCTCTTCTTTGTAGTGTATAATCGCCATAATAACGAAAATTCTTAAAATAATACAATGGAAAATCTACAAATCATGGAAAATCTACAAAACTTGCTAACTTATTTTTTTCATTAAATATTCTTTAATTAATACGTAACATCAGAAAATAATTATAAATAATAACAGTTTCAAACGGTTAATAATCCATACTGATACATTTGAGAAATTATTTTATCATTTTTATTTTGAATTGATAACAATTTAATCAATTTACTACCAAATTCTTTTAAGCTAATTTGCCACATTGTATCTTCCAATAATTGGATCTATGGGAAGTGTATTATGATATTTGTGGATCTGAGATTTCGCTAGCACTAAACCAATTCAGAAGAAATCCCAAGATACTGAAATTAATTGTTTCGCGAACAATAAAATTACATAATGCATATAACAACATATTCAAACACTTATTTCAGTCATAGATAATAATCAAACAAATACATTAAAAAATTATTTTCATCAATCATTCATAATATAATCAAAAAAAACTTTTAATTAATAATTGTAATAATGATAATATTATTATAAATGTCATTAATATGTATCATTATGTACTTGCGATCATGATAATAATTATTGTCATTCATATATTCCCTGTTTGATTATACGTTATAGCTAGGCGATCAATTTCGTACATTTGCAATGACTTCTACAACATGAAAATGACTAAGTAAAAGAGGACATATATTCATTCATTCAATAACTTAAATTAATTTTAAAAAGATTTATGATCTTTTAAACATTACTCTTCCATCATTACAACCAAATTTTTGAAAATTTTATTTAAGAAAGAAGCTTTAAATAATTTTATTTTATGATTCACATATTGTATGAACGGTATTTATTTAATAAATGTAATGCCTTAAAAGTTATATTATATTATTTATAATTATAAATTATATTATATTAAATTATATTAAAATTATATTACTTATAAATTATATTATATCAAATATATATTATTTTAAAAATAAATTTGTTAATATTTTATTATATTTATAGCTGTGCGCGTTTTAAATTAATTAAATTTTGCTAATACATTATTTCTGACAATTAAATTTATTAAAAAAAAACTATATTAAAAATCATATTTATTAAAAATCCTAAACATTATATAGTAGATTTTAAAGAATTATATTTCTAAAAAATTTTAATTGAGAAAATTATATTTTGCATGGTTCATCTATAAAAATATTAATAAATTTTAATTATTATCCCTTATTAAAATTATACAAGACATCATATCTTACCTTTTCTATTAATTTCAAAAGATTTTGTTTTATTAATTGTAAAAGTTTTATACTGATACTATTATATACTTCTTAAAGAGTAAAATACTTTACTAATCATTTAAAATTTTTATATTCTATGCATATTTTATGTTTATATAAATGATTACCTTGTTGTGTACACACATATATTTTTTCTTTTTGGAATTTACACAGTTGCTGCCATGTGTAAATGGGTGTGCAGAACACCCAAAATTTTATCCATTTCTATTTGTTTATGTAAAAAATAGGCTCTGCATGCCCAAGACGTTGGCACTATTTGGCAACATTTATAGAACATAAATTAAATCAATTGAACATTTCAACAGATTAATATCCCTTGACAAGAGAACCATTGTAAATAGGTTATTGACAGGTGTTAAGAATTTTGACATTTTAAAAATATTGTAGATGTTGAGAATTATTTCCTGACATTTACAAAATATCAAAGTGCTGAGAATCATTTCTGAAAATAGTTTTAACTATATAAATGTTCTGTATATGTTGGTAACAGTTTGTGGACATTTCAATTTATACAATGTACGTTTTATACATTTATGTCTTATATGATCTATAATGAATGTCTATGATTTGTCAGAAGAGTTTTTAGCTGTTGACAATTATTTGTTGATGCTAAAATATTGTAATTTATAAGAAATAATACCTTTGTTTTATGTATAATAAAAATAGTGTAATATGTATTTTAAATTATAAAAAATATTAAATTTAAAATTTTTGCAAAGAAGAATCATTCATCAAATTTGAACAAAATAGGAATATGATTTTTAGTTTATAATATAATGATTGGACCATTTCTGGAGGACATGTCCACAATCAGTCACCACTACCTGACCATTTGTGGATATTTCCATAATTTAAATGATTTCAATGTCCACATCTTCATAATTTAAATGATTTTGAAATCTTTAAGAGGACTTTTGTAGATCTGTAAACAGCCAGTTTGCTTACAGTTTAATACTGATGTTCACCGATTGTGGACACAACTATTTGTGGACATTGAAATCATTTTAATTATGGAAATGTCCATAAACAGTTGGGTCCACAAATGGTCAGGCAATGACAACCAATTGTGGACATGACTGTTTGTGAACATTAAAAATCATTTAAATTATAGGGTTTATGGTTAAGTGGATAGATTTAATATTATTAATCATTATAGTTATTTCTAACTTTACATTATTTATTTTATATCTTTAATTACATTCAAAAATGCATAATTATTTATCAAAAAACATTTATTATTTAATCAAGCATTTCATTACATCATAGCTATTAAAAACTTAACTTGTAATATGGGATTATTAAAAATACAAATGTACCTTACATGTCAAGTACTTTTCACTATATCATGCTTTATTCTCACTCCATAATCACAACCATTCAAATTCATATTTCAAACATTCAAAACAATTTATTCAAATCACTTATTTCAATAATAGATAATAATAGATAACATGCAGGATGGACCCCATCCTGCATGTGATCAGCATGTCATTGCTTCTTATTCCATAGTGTAGTTGGGGATTTAATGGCATTTTTGGAGTATACTATCTTGTCAGTTTTCATGTTGATGTTGTGGGTTTTGTAAACATGTGAGGGGAATCTTTTGTATATGATAAGTATAGCTCTTAAGCTACAAGTAGACATTCTTCTGATGAACTGGGATTTTTATAGATCCTGGCTGATTTGATGTCCTCAAATTCTTTTGGTTTCAAAAATGATTTGGCATTATGGATGACTTTTCTATAACAAAACTTGACTTCAATAAATGTAGTAACATTTTATGACCTCTAAATCCCAAAAAATAAATCAAGTTGAAATTAATTTCTTCTTGGAGAACAGTTACAATATCAGTTACAATATGCAATTATCCTCCCTTTAACATACATCCAGACTTGTTAGCCATGGTTGTGGAAACTGCACATATTATGCGTATCCTTTCTTTCACTGCAGTAGGAAGGATAATGTCGCATATGAATTACAACTGTTTTGGGAACTGGGTTTTCTGTATTAACTCAATGTTTGTAATATAGTTACATCATTAATGCAAAATAATTATATAATATAGTAATATTTATATAATAAAAATAATTAAATTTTATTATTATGGTTTTGAGACCCTTTAGATTTTCCATAAAATGAAGCACATTTAATAATTTTAAAGAAGTCTTATATAGTGAGACAATTTGAAATATTTTTTGTTGCTGATTTTTAAAATTTCTTTTCTAACATCTATCTTTGGTAGATTTTGAATGCCTATTTAGATTTATAGTCATCTGTTTCAATTCATGTTAATTAATAGTGATTTGTGATTGCATAGTGATAATGAGAAATAAATTGCATAAATTTAAATTGTAAACCTTGAAAATTTGAATAATACAAATTACATTTTCAAATGTTTAAATTTAAATTTCTTTAATTTGTTTGTAAGTTTGAGCTTTTAAAAAGATTACATTTAATCATTTTTAAAGTTTTGAAATTCATTGAAATAATTTTCTTACATTCAATTAATTTATAAATTATATTATAAATATTTCCTTAATAAAATTGATTGAATTAATCTATTAAAGTTCAATAAATTCATTTCATAAAGATGAGCAGACGACCAACCTTCACTAGTAAATTTTTAAGGGAGAAAGATGCTGCCAAACGAAGAGGTGTTGATTCCTGTATCCTTTACTAACAGAACAAAAACAATGATTTAATATTTTTAATTTAAAAAAACTAAAATGTTACTTTTGAAAATGTTTTCTTTAACCAGATTAAATATTTTAGCTCTATCTGCACTTAATTCTTCTGTTGGATTTTCTGGTAGTAACACATATCTTCAAGGTATGCATTATAAATATACTAAATTTATTATTTCTTTCAATCCTTTACAATTTATTGTATATGTTCCCATCTTTTCAACATAGGAACACCATTCCAGGCAAAGTCTACACCTATGCCCAAACAGGTATGTCATATCAACATATTTTAAGATATTTTGTTTCTATTTAGTAATCATTTATTTATATATTTTTAGAAATCGATTAATGACTCACAAAATGCTGGAATGGACACTGATGTATGATAAATTCTTAATTTTGGTTATCCCTACAAACATGATAATCGATTAGATACATTTTTCCTTTTATTTCAGATTTTCCAAAATTTATGCACCACAAATATAACTTGTCTCTTAGAGGAAAATCCAGAGATTTCTTGTAGGTTCTGTTCTAGTATACTAGCACTGCTCTTTGAAAATAATCTTTTTATTAAGCATTTATTCAATTCTGTTGTTTTTAGCTGCGGGTAGCCTTTACCCAGAATTCTTGAAAATGCTTCAAAACTTCCCCCATGACAATCAAGTTCTCAATTTAGTTGGATCATTTCACGAACTCTGTTCTGATACAGTTCAACTTCTTCAACGAATCAATGTCCCAGTTCTGGCCAATAAAACAGGGTAAATAATTGGATTTCCTAATTTAACTTTATTTAACTTTATAAAGCAAACATCAGTATTTTTCTCCTTGGATCAGAATGTCTGACATGGATTCATTGTACAAATTTCTGAATTTGGAGAAGCACACTTGGGCCCTCTTGTTGACACTGTACAAGGATCGTTTTGAAACTGAGGCACAGATGGATGGAGATATGCACCAGGATTATATGGTGGGTTCAGGTCACCCCAAATTATCTTTGATTTTTTTGTTCTGTTTAAATGTGTGTTTGTTTTCTATGCAGGAAGTGAAACATTCTGAGAGAGATGTTATTAAACTTCTTTACGATACTGATGCAGAACTTCGAGAAGCGCAGGTCTGTCTTTAGTTTTGATTATTTTTATTTTAGTACAATTCTCTAAAAAAATTTACTTGTTTGTGTTTCGCGTGTAATATTTTAATGTTTAATTTTATAAAAAGTAATATTAATGTAATATTAAGTAAAAATAATATTTTTGTTGATTAATATATACTAATATTAGACCAGTTCATTAAAAAATCAAACTTATTAACATATTTTTATATAGTTTATTATTATATTATTCTTATATTTAACAATATTATGATATTATATTATACTTATATTAAAACATTGTTTCATTAATATAATTTAACCTTGAATGTCACTAGAATACTTTAAATTTTTGTAATTGACTCTTGAATTTTAAAATGGGAAAGCTTGGGAACCCTGCATAAATCTGCCGTCGTATTTACATTCAACAACAAATTCTTGCCAATAAGCAAATATTTTGACTTAGCTTAGTATTAGTAAATTCCTGCCTGTGTGAGCCTGGATTGTGCGGCTTGTCTGTCAATTCATCGTCAAAAGGTCTATATTAATTGGCTGTAACAAAAAATATTGCTATTCAGACAACTATCAAGCTTGCTTCAATATCTAGCAATTTATTTTGCTTAAGAATAGTAATTGTGGATACCAATTTTTACTATTGGCAAGAGAAAAGTATTGTGTATACGGCTGCTGTATTAGAATAATTTTAGATATTATTAAATCCTATATTATATACAAATCATTCATTAATTATAGAAATGTTTGGAATTTGAATAAATTACCTCTTAGAAAGAGATATTTCTCGATAATATACAGTTTCCGTCTATTTTGAGGCCTGGTAATTGTTTTTGGATTGAGTCAATTTGAACAATGATGATACTATTGGGAATATTATTATTCTGGAATCCTTAGACATGAATTTTATTTTCCAGTTGATCACTGATTGGTTAGAAGGTATTGCTAACGAGAGAATGGTCATTAAAACCGAAAGTGAAGAACAGTTCGCTGCCCACATGACCCTCTGGTAGGTTGTGACGATTTATTCTTGTGTGGTTTATGATTTTACCTACAATGTTTTGAATGTATCAACAGGGAACACACGAGATACTATCTGGACAATACTCCAACAACTAATCGGGATAAAAATATTATCTCTAATTTGGTAAGTTCCTTGTAAAGATATGACCGTGACTTATAAGGTGAAATTAATGTGTTTGGTAAAAATGGTCCATAAATACTTTTCTCAATATTAATGTCACAGTATTTATTCAAACACAACATTGGATATTTGTAATGAATTATTGATAAAAATCACAATATTCGCTGGAAGCCGCCATTTTGAAGTCTCTATGACATCAGTGTACTCTTACTTACTCAGAATATCGATTAATTAATTATTCCTTCTTATCGATTGAATGAATTCCAGAATCCAGACAGTCCCTTTCAGGGTCAAGGAAAATTGGTTGACACAGATAAACAGGACGAAGACCGGTTCCTTGCTTTTTTATTTATTTGTATACGAGCAGGAGATTTGGAAAAGGTGAACTAATTCTTTACATTATAATTTATGATAATCCGCACTTAAATTTGTTATCTATAGAATATGTTTGCCTGATAAAACTTTGAACACGATATCGATTATATAATATAATATTTTTCTCCAATTTAAATTAATACTTCATAATATACAAAATAGAGTTTAAAATGATAAAGTAAACGAAATAACTTACATAGAATTCAAGTTATTGCATAAAATCCGGTTGATTAAGACGAAAAGTGTGTTTACCAATTTGATAGTTATTGTGATTTTATAAACGTTTAAATGTTGCTAGTAGCCTTGTATTTATTATATAAATTATTATATTTTATTATAGATTTTTATAAAAATTATATAGTAGTAAAGTAATAAAAAAATATTTTTAACATTTAAAATATATGGATTTTACATATTTATTGCAGATTCATCAGTTTAAACCCCATTTTGGTAAATTTAATAGTGCATAAACTACCATGTTTCCTTATTTTTAAACTATGGTATGTTGAATTTTTCGCACATTCTTGATAGCAGTTTGAAAAAGTATTAGTATAATATTTTGAACTTAGAAGTTACTTTTTAAGTGACTCATGTTTCAAAATAACATTTGTTGAATAGAATATTTATTTATTTGTCCACTATTCCAGGTTTTCTATATTTAATTTCTAAATCTGTTCAAAATGTAAACGTTACGAATTAAAGTAATTCCTTTTCTAAATAGACTCATTTTTAATATTTTACTTAAGCGCTGTACCGAAATCATTACGTTAACTTACACTTTTTTGTATATAAATAAATGATTGTAACAAACATTTCTTGGAAATGGTGAAATAGTGCTACCTTTATTCTTAACTTTAGCAGTTTTATTTGCATGTTATAATCATACGTGATTTACATGGTTTCTTAATGAATCATTTCTATTGTCGGTGACAGAACATTTATCATTTTCTTTAACTTGAATTCTTGGATAAATCTCGACGACCTCTTGTGTCCAGGCGAAGCGGCTGTGTATTGAGAGCGGGCAGTCTTGGCGTGCGGTCACCCTAGAGGGCTGGCGTCTCCATCACAACCCAGGGCTCACGTCTTCCGGAGAGACCACCGAAGTGGAGGGGAACCCTAACCGACGCCTTTACAAGGCCATTTGTTGGAGAACTGCTCAAGTAAGATTGAACTGACCTAGAATTAAACTGATTGTATTTTAAATTGGACGAGCTTCTCTCTCTAGGCGGAGTATCTGTCCACAGTGGAGCGCGCCATCTATGCCAGTCTGAGCGGCAACCTTGACTGTCTGCTCAACGTCTGCCACTCCTGGGAGGACGTTCTGTGGGCGCACCTACGATCCATGATTGAGTCAAGAGTGGACGTGAAGGCTCAGACACTCACTGATCTGGGTCCATTTCGTACCCAGGTGAGCCATACCTAAATCATGTAATATGAGTGTGACAGTGACGAACGGACTCCTTTGCAGAGTGTGATGGGACCGCTGAGCGTGGGCTCCACGGACCTCCCCGAAGCTGCTTGGAGCCCCGGCGACTGGTCCCTGCGAGAGGTTCTCGCGCACACAGAGGCCTGTTTGTCGGGAAAGGGCCGTTCTAAGGGGACGCGAACGGAGGGCGGTTTGATGGAGGGGGACCCTAGACTGGAGGTGTTCCGGGCAGTGCAGAGGGCGGTTATTCTCTCCGATGTTGATGGTGAGTTGTCTGGTTTGTATGACACGATTGACGGCTATGTTAGGCCTTCACTCTGAACTTCAGGTGTGATCCAAGAGCTCCACGGCTTCATGAACTCCATGAACCGGAGTGACCCGGTGTACAAGCACATGCTCCGCTTCATGTCTCATGTGGTTCTCTTCTTCAGGAAGACTCATGCCAATGTTGAGGTGAGCTTATCTCCAGCGGCTTGTTCTTGAAGGCTTTCCATGCATGTCCTTTCCTCCCCTTTAGTCGGACAAGTTCAGCTCTATCATCGAGAATTACGTGGAAACTCTGATAGACGACGGGGACATCGATCTGATAGCCTTCTATGTGGCCAAATTGCCGGCCGATCTTCAGGTTCAGTGGTATGCCAAGTTCCTCGAGGGTGAGTGCAGGTTCATAGTAGATTCAGGGATGAGATTCTTCCGCGAATTCGAAGATTTCAGAGTGATAAATTGTTGTAATTCGTTTAAATCAAGGTTAAAAATATGGTGTAGGTGGGGGGGGGGGGGGGTCACCGAAAATCACTCAGAATTTTTAAATTAACAGATATTTTGTGATCTCTCTCCCAACACATAAAGTTTTGTACCCATTTACCTTAAAAACAAACTGCACTGTCAAAAACGACTACTTTTATAGATCTACAGATCAATCTTTGAGATTCTACGTGCCTTTAGATGCATTCAAGGTCTTAAAACCTCAAAAAATCTCATCGCCGTCGCGTAGTCATACCCTTGGTTGATAATCGATTCTTCCGCATGTTTCCCGCGAATTTGATTAAACCTCAATCTCATCCCTGATAGTAGTCAGGGAGGTCGGGTAGCTTCTTTTATAAAATACATCGTGAACGTTTAGTTTTATCAGTGGGCATCTTTGAACCGTGTAAGTGACTGTTTAAACCGCTGGACTGCCAACCTCTGTGCAGGCATAAAGGACAGAGAGGAGCGGCTCCGCTGCCTGGAGCTGGGTACCGCGGCAGCTCTCAACATCCCCAGGATCACCAGCCTCGTCGTCTCCCACATCCGCAACTCTTCCTCCTCCGCGCCCACCTTCACCGGCCGGGAGGTGAGCGTAGAGGAGAGCCTCGACTCCCTGCTCACTCCAGAGGAACTCGACAAGGTCCACGCCATCGACTGGCTCGTCTTTGTGCCCAGTCACCTGCCCGAGGCGCTGAGACAGGCCAATTCCCTGTGTCGTCTGTTCCTCGTTGTCATGAAGATTAACGGCGCCAAGGAGGTGAGCTAGTTGAGGTCTCGGTTCAGGTTCCCCTCCACACTCCAATCCTCTGACACCAGGTCATCAAGAGACTCCCGGCCGACGTCCTCACCACCGTTCCCCAGACCGGTTCTCAGATTGGTTGGCATAACAAGGCGGGTCGTGAGCACCACTGCCTCCTGGTCTACATAGAAGCTGAGGAGGCTTTCATCGACTGGGTCGACCACTTCCACAAGGGCCGGCCGCAGATTCCGCCTCCCTCGCACGGCTACTCCAGGACGGGCGATGGAAGCACGCTCACGGAGAAGATTGCTGCGGAACACCGAGAGCGCGAGTTCCAGTCTGAGATGGACCGTTGGAAGCATGTGCTGGACCTGCGGACCAAAGTGAGCTTCAAATGGGGCTGTTATCTGCAACTGTTATCCCATTTGGACGTCTATTATGACTGATAATACTCCATTTGGGAAGCAGGCAGTACAATTCTTTTGATTCGTATGTCACCCCTTCTTCTATAATCAGGTTCATACGAGCCCGGAAAACACGAGTTTTTCATGTAAGGTCTGGAAAAAAGGAGTTTTTGACAAAAATGTGGATATTTGACTTTTTAAAATTATATTTACATTTTGTTAATGATAATTTATTCTTTAATTTATGATTTGTTCTCATTTTTGTTTACAGGTTATCAAATCTCTTATCAATTTTGAACTGATCCTTTTCCGTAAAGTATATTTACAACGTACACAAAAGTCATATATCCACAAAGGTCTGGGAAAAGTCTTGAATTTAGTTTTGTAAAATGGGTAATTGATCTGAATGAAATCCAGCACCGCTGTTTCTTTGGCTCCTTCTAGAAGTTTACAAAGTGTGTTAGAATCTATTGGTTGCTCCCCCTCCTCAGGCTGTCTCCAGTAAGATTCGGGCCGTGTTGGAGTACCCTTACCCTGGCTGGTTGGTAGACGAAGAGGCCCCCGTGTCTAGCGGTGGCCCTATCGAACTAGCTCCAGACAGTCTGGTGGCGCAGGAGGAACCCTCGCGTCAACACCAGCTGCGTATTGTTCGTGTCCACTGTATTCAGAACCTGACCTTCCAGTTGATCCGTGTGCTGTTGAGTGCCGGACACTTTGAACGGTGTCAGCAGGTCGTAGATATCATCGCCTCTGAAGAACACAAACATTATAAGGTAAGGGCGGATAACTCGTGCTCCACTTTTATTATTAGATGCTATTTCAGTTGATTTTCATCCCTCTCCAGCTCTTTCAGCCGCACCACCTGGAGCAGCTCTTGTCCCGTATAAGTGAGGCATCTGTCCAACTGCTCGACAATAATCCAGACGCCCTGTGATTCAACAGCGGGCGTCTTTATATTTGCATTTATCAGCAGACTACATAACTATTTAATGCTAATTGTATTATTGGTCATTGTTGTAATTTCAGAATAATTAAACACAGGTTTTTTATATAACAGACTTTATTTCTCTCTTTTTTGTTACTTGATTCTGTTGAGTTGTTTTTTTAATGCATAATTAAAGACTTATTGTTGAATTTACCAGAAATCTTTTTATGACTGTAATACAGAACATTACACTAACAAGATAACATATTATAATATCCTAATATTTAAGACAAGTTTGTTCCAATATTTGTATTGACTTATTTGCGAAAACTAATCAATTGTTTATCAGTGTGTCAAATCGATTATATTAAATGTTCTGTTGATTTGGATAATAACATATTTATATTTGACCATATTTTAGGTTCCACTATGACGTTGGATGTTGGTGTAATGACTAAAAAGGGTTGGTAAGTATGTTTTTTTTGTTTCTTTTTTTGTAATCTTAAGTTCATAAAAATAATAATTTTTATGCAAATTTACTCAGTTTACGAATTTAATTTTTATTAATTATTTTTTTTGTATTTCAGGCACATAAATGAGGAACAGTGGAATTTATTTCTAAGCTCTACAGATAAACCAAATCAACAAAATGCTACCCAATATTTTCTTAATGTAAGCAGTTGTTGTCATTCATTAGTTAGATAGCATATTTTTGGAATTCTTTTTATAATATGTTATATTAAGACACAGGCTGGCTTTCCCACTAAATTAATGTTTCGATTACGTTTTGTTCAAGATGGGAAGTTTAAATACATTTTACAAATAATGTTCTCATGCCAAAAAGTTTGAAGAAAACATGCGCAATGACTTAATTTCTTAATCTATTGTCGTATTTTATTTTAGATTTCTACTCTTCAATTTTTTCAAAGTGTTTTACTATTTATTTATTTTTCCCTCGGTAAAGATGGACCTGAGAGAGTACGGACTTGGATGGTTTCCTGAGAAAGGAAGATCCGTCGATGTGGTATGTTGCCTGCTATATTTATTTCAATTAGCAAAAAATCATCTTAATAAAAACTATAAAGTGAAAAATCATTTAGTCCGGGATCCCAGAGGGTTTTAATCAAAATGTTTAGTGTAAAAAGGTTTGATATTATTATCAAGTAATATGATCCATGGGATTATCTTAAGTTGCAGAAATTGTACGTTGTTTTTATGAACATTTTAGTATTTTAGTATTTAGTAATCGGAGATATTGTACCGCGGTTTTCGCACAATTTTAATGAAAATACACACATAAAGAAAACAATGATGTTATTCACACATTTGAATAAATTGATACATATCATTTTGTTCATGTAAATGTTTTCTACATATTACAAGTAAAATTACATTGAAAAGTCACGCTAGTCATTTTCCAGAAACCTATTACTATTAGTACTAAAGCCCTAAAGCCTATTCGAGCTTGAGAACCAATATTCAAGTGTTTCTAAAAAATAATTAGTTTGACTTATCCATATAAATTGGCTTGAAATATGTTGAAAACGATTAGATGAACAAACTGATAAGCATCAATTTATTCAAAAGTGTGAATATTATCATTATTTTCTTTAAAATGTGCATTTTCATTAAAATTGTGTGAAAACCATAAAAAATTCTCCTATTCTTTAATATTCTTTAAGTACAATTTCTGCAACTTAAAACTTACAATTTGATGATACCATGGATCATATTACTTGATAAAAGTATCAAACCTTTTGATTAAATCCCTCTGGGATCCCGGACTAATGATTTGGTTTCTTCTATAAAATAGGGATCTTTGGCGGGGTCGTGTATCACTAATGTTCTTCACCTTCAGATTCAATGTAACAACCAGGTGGCCCAAGTAGTCAAAGTTCGCAATGTTGCAGCTCCCCAATCAGATGAGAACAATCAAGCTGCTCCACCAATGCTAAGAATCTCTCTGACTGATGGACGAAGTAATATCATAGTTCTTGACCTCACCCCAGCTGGCCGATTTAGGTTTTTTCCATCTTCTCTTAATATTGATTTTATTATATACTTAAGCAGTTTAAAAATATCTTATATATGACTAATTAATTAATAAGTATCGGTAATTATGGCCGTAACCCTTTCAGCGTCAACACCGCTCCCGGTACCAAGGTGAAGCTTAACGGCACTCTCCCTATAAAACTTGGCTTCACTATTCTGGGCAAAAATTCAGTGGAAGTACTGGGTGGAAAAGTCGAGACGTTGTACAACAATTGGAAACTGAAACAGGTATCAGAAAACAATCAAAAAAAGAATTTGAACGAAACAAAATTGTCAAGAATATGTTGATAATAATTGAGAGGTCTAAAATATACTTCTAATTTAATTGTTGTGTTTTTTCTTTCAAGAGTTTGGCTCATATAAAACGAGTCGTCCCTTTGGAAGGTGGACCCCCTCCCTTTGTGCCCTTTGGAAGTAAACAGAAAACAGATTTGGGACCCTCCAAAAAAGGTCTTTTAATGTCACATAAAATACCTAAAATGTCCTAATAATTTGATCACATATTTCGTTTGTTATTTTTTATCCGCTATTGTTTTTTGTATGACTCTACTTGACCAGTTGTATTTCCCTTATCAAAATATGCAGCTGGTAAGTTCCGAGCGATGGTGGAAGTGGGAGCGGGTGACGGTGGCTCGGACGAGGAGTCTGAATTCTCCGATCGTCGACAGGCGGTGATAGCTCAGGCCGAGAAGACGGCACGTATCCTGGGAGGCAAGCAGTTCGAGTTGAGCACGCAGTCTAAGTTCGCTCAGAAGCAGCTGCAGAAGGCGGAAGTTGAAGAGTTATGGGACTCGAATGTTGCCCGCATTATCGACATGGGTTTCACTATGAGGGAGGCAACCGGTGCTCTGAGATCGGCCAGTGGAAATGTGAGTCTGCGTAATTGTGTTCACGTGATTCTGCCTATTTGTTAACTCAAATCACTGAACTCAATAATATTCTCGTGTTTTGCAATATCTATTAATCTAACCCACTCATCTGTCATCAAGGTCACTGAAGCTATCGACTCCCTACTCTCGGGAAACGCCCAGTCTGATCTTTCCATCTCCGGTCCTCCTAGGGGACGCGGTGGTAGAGGTCGTGGAAGAGGTCGGGGTAGAAGACCGCAGGACCCTGATGATGATGATGGAGATCCCAACATTGACACGGGGCCAGTTGCCAGGCCGTCCGCGCCGTCTACACTGGCTGACTTCCTTTCAAACAAGATCGCTCCTACAGGCTCCTCCAATACAGTGCGTTCTAACAATATTTTAATTTAGTTAAAAATTGACAGCGTATTTATGATGTTATCTGCATCGAATCAGGACGGACGCGCAGGCGGTCCAGGAATACTGCAGCCCGGGGATGAGTGTCAGGCCCAGTGGATGGACGGGAAGTACTATCCGGTGATTGTAATTGATCTACAGCCCTCGGGTCTTGTTGTCGTCAGCTATCCACATTGTGATGAAGTTCTCACTGTACCGGCAGACCTAATGAAGAGCAAAACTGGACAAAAGGTAACTGTGGAATTCGAAATTTTTGATTTTAGAAATACTATAAAAATTGAGTATGAAAGTTGAGAAACAACTGTACAGAACAACAACTATTGTGGAATAATATTTTTATGTTATCATTTTTGAGAGAAACCTACTGCAGTAATCCTGAAAGATTGAGATGTATTTCGAAGAAATTTATATAAAATTAGTTTTTATAGTTTGTTTTTAATTATATTATATAATATAATAAATAATGTTTAATACAAGTTTGCTTTCTTTTAACAAATCAAAATATTTTGAAGATATTTTCTAGACTACTTTATTTTTTTAAGTAATATAGTATGTTTTTTTTAACTCATTTAAAAACACTAATTGTTAAGTTATATTGTTTTATTTACAGATTCCACCACAACCAGTAATTCAGTCTAATTCTGTTCGTGGTAATCAACAGAACAGTGATTATGTTGGGCGTGGACGCGGTGGTAGAGGCCGAGGTCAATTTGAAAATAGGGGAAACAAAATTCAGTTCACAGGATCCAATACTGATAATCGTAACGGAAATCAAGGAAGAGGTGGAGGTCGATATGATGATGAAGGTCGTGGACGTGGTGGTCGTTATGGTGATGAAGGTCGTGTAGGAAGTGGGCGTTATGGTGATGAAGGTCGTGGTCGTGGAGGTGGTCGTTATGGGGATGAAGGTCGTGGAGGAGGTGGTCGTTATGGTGATGAAGGTCGTGGAGGAGGTGGTCGTTATGGAGATGAAGGTCGTGGAGGAGGTGGTCGTTATGGTGATGAAGGTCGTGGAGGAGGTGGTCGTTATGGAGATGAAGGTCGTGGTCGTGGAGGTGGTCGTTATGGTGATGAAGGTCGTGGTCGTGGAGGTGGTCGTTATGGTGATGAAGGTCGTGGAGGTGGTCGTTATGGTGATGAAGGTCTTGGAGGAGCTGGTCGTTATGGTGATGAAGGTCGAGGAGGAGCTGGTCGTTATGGTGATGAAGTTCGTGGAGGTGGTCGTTATGGTGATGAAGGTCGAGGAGGAGGTGGTCGTTATGGTGATGAAGGTCGTTGGGGAGGTGGTCGTTATGGTGATGAAGGTCGTGGAGGTGGTTTAAATCAGGGATATGGTTATTATCCTGAACAATTTGACAATGGATATAATGACATGCCTTCAAAGGGGATGGTTTTCGTTCGTGGTGGAGCAGGCCCTAGAAGTGGATCATCTAGGGGGGGAAGATAATATTGTTAAAATTAATTATTTTCTTTTGGAAACTTGGTAGTTTATATTATTTTTTGTATTATCTAATAATTGCAATAATGTTTTGTATATATTTATTTTTTGTTAAATTTGTTGTATTTTTCAAATACAATTTTATTATTGATTCTAAAAAAAATTTTCTAGCGAAATTGGATGATGAAACATGTTATAAGAATTAATTTTTAGTTTAAATTTGCGATTTAAATATAATTTAGGGAATTTTTATAATTGTACGAGTGAAAAATTACTAAAATTTAATTTATGTTATGTACACTATATAATAACTACTTCTACCAATTGTATTATAACGTAGCTAGCAACGGTCCTATTTTAAATATAAATTAATAATCTTTCCTTATTTAATTATATAAGCTTAATAATTATATATACTTTTTTAACTGTTTAGACTCACTATCTTTATAAATATTTACTTAATTTTGATTCTATCATTTAGCTGTATTAAATTTCAAAAAATAATTTTTATTCTATAACCCTAAAAGGGAAAAAGACATTTATTAAATCATGTATACAATACCAATCTTGAATTCTATAACATTGTCAGCTACCTAAATAATATTTAAGGAGAAATCACATATTTAAAACTTTTTTTTTTACAATTAGAGAATATTTGAATAATATACCTACAGTTTAATAATGTTATTTTTGCATTATTACATTTTTATAATTCTATTTTATATAAACAAAGCCTATTATTATAAAATCTTATTTTTATAAAACATCTAGAATAGACTTTCTTTTTAATATGACCGCCAAAATTCATTAAACTTAAAATATCAAAATTAAAAATATTTTTTTGTTTCAATATATACCATTTATAAAGTTATATTAATTTGATCTATCATATAAAACTGATTGAATCAAAAAAGTGTATTTTTGAAAAGAATAGTAGAAATGTGTATGATTTTAACAAAATATTCATAAAAAAGCAGATTTTTAGCTCAATGAACGTATTATTACTTATAGTTTTCACCATTTTGAAAACACAAACATATGATTTTAATTTTCTAAGTGTTTCTTACATGTTACAAGCAAAATTAGATAAATAGCAGGTAGATGTTCTTTTTAGCTTATTTTGAAGCTAACAATTGGGGTGGAAATAATATTCAAATGTTGCTGGAAAAAAATTATTATGCATTTGATTTAATTTCGCTTGTAATGTATAGAAAACACATAGATGATTAAAATGATTTGTGGGGAAATATGAATTATTTGTTTATTTAGAAAAAAATCTAATTTTTATTCACCCTTTCTTTAAAATACACATTTATGGCCTTCCTGCCTTAAATTATAATCCGAATTTTATGGACTTCATTTTACGTTTATATTAGATATAATTATTATACTTTTTTAATAAATGCATATGAATATAGAAAATATTTTGATTTATTATGGACCCTACGGCAGTCAAAGGGTTGTTTTGCAATGTATCAATATTCACATTTGTTCCTAGTGCGTTATACTGCCTGTGTACCAAATTTTGTGCTTTTATCAAAACATGCACAGTTCACCTAATTTGCAATGCTTAGCTGCTCCACTATAATATTCTTTACATTTACTGCGAATTTAGAATAGTTTATCCTAATTTTGAAACGACGTAAGATTTTGCTATATATATGTGGTTTTCAATTTTTATAGTTTTTCCTATTTATAATTTTACCCATTTTTTATTCGAATGGTTGATAATAAAAGATTCTTATGTTGTAAAGAATGCCAAAAAATATTTTTACACAATGATAATTAATCGAAAACATATTTTATAAAAAAATGATTTGTTAGTGGGAAATTAGTTTGAACTAACTGCAACAAATTCTAATAGGATTTGCGATATTAAGACTTATGACTTAATATGACTTATTAATGTATTTAACTTTAGAATAATAAAAATTTTCATGTTCATTCCAAAACCCAAAATGAAATAATTTCTAAGAAAATTGATATATAAGGATCCTATTAATCACAAAGAAGAAGGTGAAACTTTATTAATTATCATACTTCCTGAAATCGTGTTGCGTTATAAAATACATAAGTACCAATCCTACAAACTGTAGGATTATAAGTGCCCCAGAAAATGTGGAAAAGTTGACTACATCAGTTTTTATCCAATGCAACAATCTCTCTTTACAACCGGTTGCAAAAATCGCATTTAACCCGGCAGTGTCATTGTATTTATTTCTTCGGGCTGTAATCACACTCGTGATATTCTTCAAGTCACTGTCTGCAATTGGCGATGTCAACTTGCCACAGTCTTTGGACTTCTGAACACAGCAGGAATCCGGAACGGTTGTCGACTGATAGTGGTAGACCCAGTCGGTCCAGTTGTGCACTCCACAGCAACGATCCCACTGATGAATCAGGTCGAGCCAGTTTTCTGTTTTATAGACTTGATCCAGCGAATAAATAGTGAAAGCCTTGTTCAACTTTCGGAGAAAGGTTTCCTGAAGGTTCTTAGTCATCACCCCACCACGAATAACTGCGGAAAACTCGCAACTGATTATGAGGAGAATGGACATAGAAAATGTGATTACTTGGCAATTGTTGGAGACAAAAGTCCCCCTGAAAAATGTTATGTCTCCACATAGAACTAAAAGAACGATGGTGAAAATGAGGAAAAAGAAAAGAGCCACACCAATTTTGTCACCAAATATCTCATAAGTAAAATGATGTTGAGCCTCCACGTACACCCCGAAACAAATAAGCAGGAAACCTGTGAGAAAAACGATGGTATTGAAAAGAATAACCCACAGAACAGGACGCGGCGCTGTTAAAATGGGATAGTCCATGTTTCCAATGAACTTATAGGTCAACTTATTATTGTTATTTTAATTATTCTAGAAAGGCATAAAATATTGCTACATTAAGTTTTGAAAAAACAAAATCTTAAACAGAATGAAATTTTTAACGATCTATATATAATCAATATTTTCTTGTTGAAGTATGTGTGTCACAAAAAACCCTTGAGCCTTCCTAAGTGTTAGACATATACTGTTAATGTCTTAAGTAAAAATATGTTTTACTTGTTTTATAATCTCCCCATTTAGTTAAAAATATATTCAACGAAATGGGATTTTCATACGATCCATTGACAGTCAAACAGAACTTAAGGTTTGGGGTGACTTTCATATATTCTATTATATTTATATACGGATATACGGATTTTACTCTCTATAGTATAGTACGATAGTTCGTTAAATATTTTATTTCAACAGACAATTTAATACCAATTTTCTGAAGCGTTTAACAATTTAGCCTTGCTTCTTCTAACCGTACATAATGAATACATAATATAGTTATAATGTATTTATTAAAGTATAATATAGCCTCTGCTGAATTATAAGATTCTTATCTGATGGTTACAGCGCCATTGGAAACCTCTAGCACAATAGCTAACTGTAGTCACTCATGATGGTATCACAAATGGTTCTTCCCCGTGGAGCTGGATTTCTAATGATTGGCGCACGAGTTTAATAAACTTGAGATATACAGAATCCATAATACATACTACATATCGTTATATACAGACTTTAATATTTATCTAATGTATTTTATAGTAAATAACTAAAAGCAAAATATTTGATTGCCTTTAAAACAAAATTTAACAAAATTAAAATGTGTCATCTATATTTTATAATTAAAGTGCGTGTTAAACTTCGGTTCTAAGATAGATACGATTGTCAAATGAAATGGATTCACAATGAGTCTAGTCGGTACTGTACATCATAGTATATGCACAAAAAGATTTGATCGCCGTAAAGATATTATCAGCGTGAGTGATAGAATTGAAATTTTAGATCCAAATCGTTCCATAGTTTTTTTGCGTGTCATTAAGTATATGTATTATATTTTATAGGCTGTTAATATAGCTGTGTGGCTAGTTTAAAGGTATATCTGGCGTCTAATCAATAAGATAGATCAGGAATACAGAAATTATCAGTCGCCCTTTCGTGCCAATCAGATTTCAGATCGCCAAAGGTGATTGGCGTCGAAACGATGATCAGGTCAATTTAGTTTCGCGCATAGAAATCCCGTTGCATTGATACTTGTGGTCAGGGTTGGTGAACATGCGGCCAAGTTCCTATTATGTATTTTGAAACTATTTTGTCACTGCTGTTTTTACTTTCAAAAGTTGCCGAAGGTAAGCTGAATTGAAATGTATTTACTATTTATGGATGTTTTTTGTATTCATTATATATTTGCATTTATATATTTGAAAAACTAGAAAAGAAAAAATTATTTTAAAAAGACGACAATAGTTTCAGTCTATATTATAGTACCTAATCTGTAAAAAATAGTAAGTTCAGATTACAGTTTATACATTTTTAAATCAATATTATATAATATATTATATAAACTATTATTGTAAATCAAAAAATAATGGGACAGTTACTGTATTGATTCACTTTTGTTACAATTAATATAAGTAATGCGAGAAAACTGCAATTAGAGTCCAAATTAAGGTTATAACCCTCCTGTTTTTAAAAAACATTTAGATATAAAAGCTTCTTCATACATTGTTTTGATTATACAGATATTAATAAAGTATGTATAGACAATTTGTCTGTAATCAATATTTATAAAAAGCGACATAACATATGAAGCCGTCTATAAATAATAGAACAAATTATAGGTACCTATCTATTTATCGCCTTTCAAAATTTGCGGTTTAATATTAAAACAAATAATTATTGTACATTTGATACGTTTGGTAAGCTAATGTCGTTGCAAATTTTTTCAATTTAAATGAGCTATCGCGTATTTTATTTTAATTTCATTGAATTTTATTTTTTATTTGTATTGTGAGCCTTTTCGACATCCCGCCATACTTGATATTGTTATGTAGAATCAATACAAGTATCTTTTGAAAATCTGCCAAAGATAGTAGAACAGTCTCCTGCCCAATCAGAGCAGAAATGATCCTCTTCGTATGTAGATTATTATAATTATTGTGTAAGTGCAGGGGCGCCACTTCCAAAGAGACTCTAAATAAGTTTCCGTAGAATATGATGAATATGGATATGATGAATCACATTTAAATACAGAGAAATAAATTATTTTAATTAACACATGACAAACGTCTTTTATTTTACTAGTTTATATTACAGACTGTATAAACCATCTATATATTAATCTAAAAGAAATATTTTATATTAGTTATCAAGTTATCAAAAAACTAAATTGATCCCAATGAAAAAATAGTTAAAATGCACTTCTTCAGAACAATTTTAAATTGGCCATTTAAAAATATTGAAATACTTTAAAATTCAAAATTCTTATAAAAATTTACGTTCACAACAATTAATTTTTTCACGAATTAATGTGTTACGTAAATATAGTAACATAAATGATTAGCAGAATATTTTACCTGTGGGTATATGCATATGATTTATTAGTATGATGTAAATTTACTGTAAATCTACTAAGACCTATTATAAACAAACCAATATAATCCATAACACAGAACTAATGTTTTAAACTATAAACGGTTGATGTGTAAAAATAACCTTTAGAACGAAGCGAGTCGAATCTCATGATATGAACCCTTGATTAAAAAAATAGTTTTTTAAAAAGTTTCAATAAAAAAAGTGTTTAAAATAAGTTACTTGAATTATATATATATTGTATTCGTTGATATCGTTATAGATAATAACTATATCATGCTAAAAGTATTGAATTAATGAAGTATTCTGCAATAAATCACTCAATTTTAAATACAGATATACTAACCAGAACTTCAGGGTTATTATCAGCACCAATTCATTGATAACAAATTTAAGAAACAGAATAGAGATATTTATTATACAAACTATAATATTATTATAGTATTTTAAATATAAACAAATTTTATATTTTGTGTTTACCCGCATCTTACAAACATATTTATAAGAAAATAAATAATACTTGAATGAATTTATATTATAGTATTATATTTATTGAATTTATTTTTTGAATAATATTCACAAAAGTTTTTTGAGAAAATTAATAGTTTTGGAATACTTTTATTTGATTGAAACATATGATAATAATTCATAAAATATAAGTATCACTATTCTGTTTATTAAAATTTGTTATCATTGAATTGGTGGTTACAGCCCTGAAACCTCTGGTCAGTATATCTGTATTTAAAATTGAGTGATTTACTTCAATAATTATATATGAATTCATTAAACCTATCAATATATGACGAGTCACTATCAAATAGAATGATACAAGTAACCATCATATCTATATGGCCTGTCTTGACATAAGTATTTCATAGAGATCAAGATAAGTCACTTCAAACTTCAAACTTCAAAAGGTTTCACAAGAGTAGTCTCAAGTTCCTCATACAGAAAAGAAAATTCTACGCCATTAAAACAAGCATTGTTTGAGAAATGACGATACTCAATATAATATTTACACTACTATATAGTATTGAAACCCTACTAATAAAACACGTGTGTAATTGCAAATTATATTTAGGTATGTGTGTACAATACTACTATGAATTATAGGTGTTTATTTGTTTATTATATATATATATGTACGTATACTGTTAAAAGGCTGTTCTGTGGTACCGATGCAACATACATACACACACTGACCTATGAGTAGGCCTTTTTGAATCCTGCTGTCAGTCAAAGAACCTCTCTGCTCTGTTTTGAGCTGGGGAGGGGGGATGATCTGACAAAAAGATAAACCAACTCGTCGAGATGTCGCCGAATTTGGCGACGTTGCCTATCCGATATTATCGTCCATATAGTTGATAAAGCTTTAACTGGCAAGCTAACTGGCGTGGCATGTAACAGTATAATTGTATATATAGAATGAGATAGATAAAGAATGAGAGACTATTTAGTTTTATTCTATGCATTTTAGTATTATAAATTGAAGATAGTTGCGAAGTTGTTACACTGCAAGATATATAGGTCAGAGTTGTTCAACTGGCGCCGAACATAGTCTAAATGGACATTAATGGATTCTATCAATTCATAAACATGCAATATTTAGTTGATATAATTAATATAATCTTTTAAACGTCACATGTTTCGATATCTATCAATATATAAATACATTTAAATTTATGAATAAAAATGAACAGGTCTAAGTAAAACATTTTAAAAACATACACTTATACAAGTATAAATAGTATTCGAAATTATCTGATATATAGTCATGAAATATGATGTTTCATCGTTCTTTACATTTTTGAAATTATAGTTTAGCAAATATAATAAATATAAAAACTTAAATATTGAAATAATTCCATTAATTTTTAAATAAAATGAATAAAAAATTATTATTTTAGAATAAATTCATGATTATAAAATATTTTAACAAGTATATGTTATGAACTTTAATTTGGCAAATAAAGTTATCACATTAAGTAATTTTATATATTTATATTAAAAAAACTGAAAATTTCGATTTAATTAATCCAAAATCTAGCTGCTATATATATACCTACACACAAATAAAAATTGTTTTTCAAATTATGGTAAAGGAAGGTCAAAAGTCGATCTACATGGCTTTTATAGTACAATTCCGCATATAATTAACATTATTCACTTTATGTATACAAAGATTGCAGACAATCTGTTGTTATGTACTGGAATTATATGTAACAGGTATCATTTAAGTGTTACGTCTCATTTAAGGGAAACAAGAAAATGGTGACAACTTGGGCGTTTTGTCTGCTAGTGAAAACTGTCAGTAACTATAGAAATTTTCTTAATAGCTTTGTCCATCAAGTCAGGCAAAACCATACTGAGGCATGTGGTAGGGTATCCCGTCGCTGATGGCAGTTTTAAAGTAGATTAGCAATAGGGATGAGATACAAAGGGGATCGTAGACCCTCCACTAATGGGTTACCTCGCCATGAAAAACATTTCGCCAGAAACATGAGATATCAAAAAGTATACATATGTTTAATAATAACGATAGGAAGAATCGAGGGGGATTATCACCCCGGCGTCGCCTACATTTCCCCAATCCAGATATACTTTTTCCCAGCTGATGGTGGTCCCCTATCGACAAGAAATAGCTCGCCTCCCTGTTCCTTTCTGTAATAACAAGGTGAATTGCACTCAATAAACGGGTTGAAACGATCAGGGACGAGGTGGAAGTGAGAGGGAAAGTTATATATATATATGTAATATCTGTCCATCTTAATCATGCCAAGTTGGGCTGCAGCTGCTTTGTATTTAAAAGGGTCTCTACCGAAAGTAGACACCTATACGAAATTTTCCCAAATGTAAGTAAGAATTTCGGGGAGATAATGGTTTTTAAATCTTTGTGATTAAAAAGAACTCCAGCGACATAATCCGCGACTAAATCCGGCGACAAATATCTCTCTCTAATAAAAGTTTTATTCTAGAAACAAAAAATTTGTTTCTTTTTATTTTGAACCATCTTCTATATGTGTATGGAAGATTAAATTGACTAGTTCCTGGCGGATTCCAGGCTAATGGAAAGATAAGCTGTCATATGATCTTGGTTAATCTTAACGATTGCGTCCCTAAAGTTTCCTAATGCTTTTGTAAAAGGTTTGACATTTTTGTAGTGTGCAGTAAGCTGACCATAAATAAGTTAACTAAAGTCGATAAAAGTTTGCCACAAAAATAATTAATATATACAAAATATAATCAAATACTTGACATTCCACATTTATAAAAATAATGTTTAGTTTAGTTATACCCGGATGCTGTGAAGTTATCCTGGACCTTATATGTGCATAATCTTTAATTAATCGTCATTTATTGAGAAACATAAGTAGTTAGATAAAACATAAACGATTAACTAATTAATTATAGTTTATACAAAGTTATACATAAAATTATAAATGCTTCCTTTACTGAATGATAGCAATATTTATATTTAAAGCAACTAAAAATGTTAATATTTTTTATTTTAAATGAAGACATGCTCTATAATTTGCATAATTGAATATTTTACAATCTTCGACTAATTGTTTCTTAAAAGTGGTATTTAATTGCAGTATTAAATTATTATTTTAATTAAAAAGAATATAAAATTAATTTTATATTGAATTAATAAGATCTTTAAAACATAAGGACATATTTGTTAATCGATTAAAAGATAGAAATAATATTTTCAGGAATTTTATAATAAACCTATATATATCATTAAATTATTACAAAAATCAATGCATGATAAATTAATGGTTAATTAGAAATAGTAGTTGATTAAATACTAAAAAAGAAGTATTTTAAAGTTTTCCGAAAGATCTATATGACATTATAAATTTACACTATATAAAATGTAAAGTATAATTAATATATACCTATATTATCATAGTTTAAACATTAGGCTTCATAAATCATTTTTCCGTTAAAAGCTCTAATGTTCCAAAACAAAATAATTACTTGAATACTTACAGTAGCTATATATAGCTATAAAGATGATTCAATAAGTATTTTTAAAGATTTCTGATTGACCTCTTTCAGCGAATCTCCAGTGTCACTGCAACACACAAGAATGTCAGGATCAGAATGTACAATATTGCATCGCTCGCAACTTCTGTTACACCGAAGTACAATTCCTACCGGGACATCATCAGACAACTCTGGGCTGCATTGACGAAGCCACTCCACTAATGTGTGATCGAAATCTACAAGGCAGCGGTCTACGATTTCTGAACCCTTCGCCCCAGCTGAAGCTGACGTGTTGCCGTAGCAACATGTGCAATCAGTATTTTCGCGGAAAACCGTTAAATAATATCGGGTCAGGTGAGATGATTTTCGAATATTTGAATAAAGATATTCTATTTCTGTGAATATGTATCAATTTGTATAAAATTAATTTTCTTGTAATATGATTTTTGAGATTTCTTGAAAAACCAGTTTAAGAAAAAAAAATCTAAATTGACGTCAAAGACCGATAGTATAAATGTAGATTTGTACAATGACCACCCAAAAATTGTTGTTTTCTGCCTTTAAGATTATTAAAAAATAATTGGCGTTTTTTAGAATAATTTGTGATTTTAAAATGATTTTAAAAGTTTTCGAATGAAATTATATTTTCGGCTGTCAAAACTGTGCAAGTTGCATCCCAAATTACTTCAAACTATAGGAAATACTTTAATCAATAAAAGTGATGTTAAAAAATATGAATGCATCGATAATTGTTAAAAAAAAGATTTTTAGGAGAATTCATAACTTTGTAATTTGCAAATTGATACATTGCTTTGTATTTTATTTAAAGCATGCTGAAAAACATCACATTTTTTAATTCTCCTCAAAAAATTATTTTTAAAATGGAAAATATGAAGCGGCTATCATATAGTTTGTTATCTTGACAAGCTAGCATATTTTAACATTATTTGTTATCAATAATTAAGAATATTTTATACTTCCAGAGAAAAATTCAAACAATGGAATCGTTCCAACGAAAGAAACCGAACCTGCCAGACCAATAAAACCCCTCACCTCTACAAGAATACCGATATCCGTGCACATTCCCAAAATTGTAGACGATCCACAACCTCGGGATCGTACACTCAACTTCAACCCACTAATAGTGGCGATCCCAACAGCAGCTGGATGTCTACTCCTCTGCTTTATTATTATTGTTATATTCTTCACAAAGCAGAGATGCCTCAGCAAGAACGGTGTGACGACGGGGTCAGAATCGGACTCGGGATCGAGTGAATTTCGCGACAAGTGCATCGATCCTAGCGTCTGTAGGCCGCCCATCCACACGGTGTTCTACAGTCCCTACACCAAACTAGCTAGAGATCCCATTGGAGGTTCTCGACATCCCTGTTGAATGAAGAATTTTATAAAATCCTGTATATTTTGTAAATATTTACTTTAAGTTAATTATTATTAATTTACTATTTCAACTATATATACATGTATCTAGCTACTTTATTACCACGTAGTAGTATAAGAAAGACAGTTTTTTAAACAAGAGCTTATTTATTACAGTCATTATTACCTTCACGAATGACTAATGAACTTATACTATGTAAATATTTTATAGATTGCACTACGTTGGTTGATTTGTAAAGATCTTTGAGATTTAAAGTGGCTATATTATGTTAAATAAATTTTGTACATATATGATATGTATTTATGTATTTATTTAGCATGATAAACAATAATGAATAATTATTATATTGGACAATCATATTCTGAACCTATTTGAATTCCTTCAAATCAAAGTATTTAAATGATTTTAAGCAATTTGCAATTTGCAAATTCAATCTATAATTTATTTATATATAAAAGATGTTGTTCAATTTTTTATATAATAAAAGCCTTTTGTTCAATTTTTTTACTGTGTTACATAATTATATTACAGAAGATAAGACTTGTTTGTAAGTTTTGAGATTTTATTTATAGTATTTAAAAATTTTCCGTCGATATTTTGAAATAAAGTTTAGTTGATTGTGTAATATATGATATTTCGTGTATAAATAACAAATAGTAACCTCGAATAGTATATGTTATAATTAACAATTAAAAGAGTACAAAAAATATTTTCATATCGTTAGTTTACATTTCATAATATTCAAAACATTGAAAAATGACACATCCATTAAATCTTGAACTGTTGTGAATTCGACTGTTTTATATTGAATTAAAAATTAATTATTATATTAAAAAAAAAATAAAAAATGTTATTGTTTTAGTATTATACTGTATTATGCCACGAGAATTGACTAGTTTTTGCTCACGTGGCCGAAGGCCAAGTGAGGATATAAATTTAAGTGAGCAATGAAGTCAATTCGAATGCGCTTAAACGTTTTCTGCCACGCTTTTAATATAAATGAATGAGCCAAAGAATTCCGTAAGCCCATTTCAATGTATTAAATTTATAAATAAACATGAAACATTAATTAGTTTTTCTATTGTAATGTAAATATAATATAATATCATATATATAAGTTTAAAATAATATAATTTGTCCGGGTCCAAGAGACATGAAAGTCGAGCAATTGTGCAACAAATTATTTAGTTTTAAAATTTTGTATATTCATACATATGGTCCTATATTTTCAAAAATAGTAAAAAAATTAATGTACCCATTAGAATAAAGCTAGCATTCATTAAGGTTTGAGTAGATCATAGATGGAACGGTAGTGTTTTAATTTGCTAAGTATAATTAAAAGTTCATTGTAACTCTTGATAACTGTAAACTCTAATATTGGCGAATATTTAAACTCGCAAACTATGAAATTATTATTTTCGTACTCTGTAATACAGATAGTCAACTGTCATTTTTGTAAATAATTGATTATTAAAATATTGAAATTATTATTAATGCTACATTAAATATGTATTAATTAAAAATAATGGGAGGCATTAAAACAAAAAGTGCCTCCCACTCCTAAAAGAATAAATATGTGATAATTGACTTATTTATTGAAGGACTAAGCGTTTAAAAACGTTGCACGATTTTTGTATCTTGGACCCGGACTAATAAGTTTCATATTAAAATAAGTGTTAAGTTTTAAATCGGTCGTTATGACTATGAAATTCACATTATAACTTTGCATTAATTTTATAAGAAAGTTTGTGGCTATTAGCATACGTTTATTCTAAGCTGTAACAATCAATAAATTTAAATTGTTAATTGTAGTGAGCAAAAAACATTGAAAGGAAACATGTTTGCTCACTCTATATAGTAGAACCCTATTTAAAAAAATGTTTTGCTCACTATAAACAGTGAGCAAAATTGTTTGATCACGCATTTATAATATAAGTGTGGCATAAAATATTTTATTATATTTAAGTGCTTGTATATAGTTTAAATTTTTATATAAATTTGTTTAAAAATTGTAAAAAATGTAAGAAACAAGTTTTAATTAATATATATATATATATATATAGACTACAGATTAAAACTTCAAAATATTTTAGCTATTTTATATTTTTATAAAATGTAATTTTCTTATCATTATTAACTGACTAATAATATAGGATATATTTGTAATTATATACAAGTATATTACATATCATTTA
The DNA here is from genome assembly GCA_034780395.1 of Vannuccia rotundouncinata. Taxonomy (NCBI): domain Eukaryota; kingdom Metazoa; phylum Platyhelminthes; order Proseriata; family Coelogynoporidae; genus Vannuccia; species Vannuccia rotundouncinata. The sequence goes on from JAUZNC010032212.1 coordinate 114,758, forward strand.
ATATCATTTCGTACACTACATACAGTAAAATGATTAATATTATAGGTACGATATATAATGAAATAATCACATAAATGTATAATAAGACTAAAAAAATACTCAAATTCTCCAAAAAATTAAATTTGGTCAGATTCCGGCACGGCTTCTGCAGCTTCAAGCATTTCTTTCCTCAATTTTTGTTGATACTCGTCAATAAAAGTTCTCACTTTGTTATCCATAATGAGTTGCATGTCTTTGGGAAGCATATCAGTAGCGATAACGTTAACACTAGCTGCAACTTGTTCCGCCTTTACTTTGTAAATATTTTTCTGTTTTAAGATATAATCCTTGCAGATTTCTAACACTCTTTTTCTCCAACCCCTTTTTTCTAGTCGTTTTGACATATATTGAGTTAGATCTTTTTGTCCATCGGTTGTAGATAATATTTCCAAAACTTTGACATAAATTTCGTTTCGTTTTTCCTCAAGATCAGCCATGTACAAAATAGTTAATTGAAACTATAAACAAATGAAATACAGTATTGTAATAATTGAAAAAATTCAAAGATAATTTTAAAATATAGATATATATATAATTGTATAATGTTGTCTATGGAAGTCATAAAAATCCTATAAATCTGAAGCAGCGAAGCTGCTGAAGATTTATAGAG